>CABHPH010125078.1:22326-47037 GCA_902168325.1 Peromyscus nudipes
GCCTGGCTCTGCCTGCCGAGTGCTGGGATTAAAGGCATGTGCCACCAACGCCCGGCCAAAAGCATCTTTAATGTGCTCATATTTATTGTCCACAGGTAATTTGGCTTATCTGATGTGTTCCTATGGCAGTTGATTTGGCTGCTATATTTAGGAAAGAAGAATCAACACCTTGTCTCCCAGTAATGCTTGGTCTGTGAATAGTAATAAGATAAATATAAGAGCTAAACTTCTAAAAATATTTTAGAGGAATTTAAAGTAATATTTCCATAAGTAAAGTATCTTGGTTGTATGTGTTTCTGTGCTGCTCTGTTTCTGTATGGTAAGAAATCAAGGGCATAGCCTATGGAAGTCAGTGCATCTGTCTTTGAATTTTTATCCTGGCACTTGTTCCCTGAGTGGTGATGGGCAAGTCAATTGAGTCTCTTTGATTATTAGTTTCCACATCTGTAATGGATGGGGAATGATGTTACCGTACTTGTTTTTTGATGCTCAGGTAGGGCCACTTTCCCAATTTCCTGATAGAAAGGGCTCCATGGTAAGATATGATCACGGGTGAATAGGGTAAGCTATGTGGAGTCACAGGCTTTCCCAATGCCTTTGCTTCCCTCTACCTACAGGCTATTGCTCACCGTGCCTCAGCAGCTGGAAATATTGCTGCCAAGTTTATGATTTTCCTATCAGAGCTTGTGAAGTCCCCATCCCCTGAGTTTTGTGCAAGCAAGTCAAACAACGGCTTTTAAAATGGGTATATTACTCCGAGACCTATGTGCCACATAAAGTCTTCACTGCTTTTCTGCTTAACAGGAAGGCAGAGTCTCAGTCCCAGATTTGCAGTGGTCATGGCTGGATCCAAATAATGGAGTGCACAAAGAACATTTTCCTTTTGTGTCTGTTGGAAGAATCTAGCATGTGTGCTGTGCTAGGCTTATAGATTTCAATTTACTTTATTTTTTAATCAAAAACCCTTCCTAAACCCTTTAAGATAGCACCTCCATCTCTGTCATCCGTCCTTTTATTGTTGTTTGTTTTTGTTTGTCTCCCTTTAGACACTGAAGAATTCTTGCTGCAGTTCACCATAGCACAGAATGTATATTCAGGCCCTAGGGTAAAGGAGGAAACCAATGGAGGAGGAATGCACCATGTAGAGGTCTCTCTATTTCTCTCCTTACCGTAAAGGTTCCTTCAGAGCAGGGATGCTATCCTATGCTTTGAACTTCCCAGGGACTTCCCCGCTCTGGAACCAGTGTGGTTGGCCCACCACCACAGCCCTCTCCTGTGCATTCTCTGACTCCTGCCCACACTCGCTTCTCCAACTCCTCTTCTTCCATCACCACCTTAAGAGTCTGTGTAAAATATCACTGTTCCCATAATCTTATTTGATCTCTCTTTGCTTTTCTTGAAATTGTGTTTGCCAATTCCCAAAGATACACATTTCACACCCTCCCCTTCTCTCTACTAGCCAGTGGCTTCAATACAAGACTGATTCTTTTACTGCCATATCCTAGGCATCAGGAACTGTGTCTGAACAACTTCTAAGACTTCATGAATATACAAGTATATATGTCAATACTTAGCAGTCAGTTTTCAGTAGGCAAAGTAGAGAAGCATCAGAGACAAACATTTACTGAAATGTCAGTGATCTGACACAGACATTTTATCTGTATTTTCACATTACATTATCAAAACAAAACACTATGGAGGCTCCTCTACCTTCTTATCTCAGAGCCCTCTCACATTAGAATCTAAAGAACTCATCCCATTTAAAGTCCAGTGTCTAGCAAGTGATTCCCAGGAGTTAAGTCTGCTATGGTTCAACTGCAATTGTGGTCTGTGATGATATCCATGGCCTGTGTTGCCACTAAGGGCCACAGGAATGACAGGGGTCTGGGCTGTCACCTAGGTCTATATCAGTGTCTAAGGGCTGTGCCACTGCTGCACTGCCACCAGGGTCATGTTGTCCTTTGGGCCTGGGCTGCTGCCAAGGGACATGTCTGGGTCCATGGCCCTGGCACAGCCTCAGTCTGTGGTGATGTCCATGGCTCATGTTAGCACTGAAAGCAGTGAGGATAGGCTGCAGAGTTGGCCCCACCCTCACTGGCTGCAACACTAGGGAGAATTGGCGCTGAACCCCACCAACTGCAGCACTCAGGAAGCAAGCTCTGCTGGAGAGCTAGGCCTGGTGTGTCAATGAGGGAAAATAAGCATGCTGACCAACTCAGCTATCACTCAGGCTCAGAACCAGAACTATGAATTGGCCCACCCAGCATCCACCGCATCTATGAACTGCTGGAGCATGTGAAGAGGCAGAACCTACAGACCCAAAGCTGCAGTATCTCCATGACACAAGGCAACAACAGGATATTCAGAGGAGTCCCAGTGAGAGCCCAGTATTGAGAGTATAGCAGAAGCCAGAGGCCTCAAACTAGACCAATAACTCATTACATAAACACTTACAAGTAAAGATGTATGGACTAAGGGGTATAGAGTGTGACTCACTGTGTCACACTAAAGGTTCCACAATGAGAATTTTTTGTTAGTTTTTTTTGTTTGTTTGTTTGCTTTTGGTTTTCTTTTAAATTTTATTTCATTTGGGGAGGGGAAGTTGCAGAGGGTGGATATGAAGGGAAGGGAAGATGAATGGCATAGGGTTGCACGATGTGAAATCAAAGAGAATCAATTTAAAAAAGTCTAAAAAAAAACCCTCCAAATTTGATGTTATTTTATCTGTAGCTGATATACATATGAAATAAGTTATAAAGGGACTTAGAGAGATTTAAATTTTCTTAAATTTTAGTTAAGCGTTTCATATTAGAAAGTACCTGAATGAAAAACAGTGATATGATAGCTAATAAAATGGGTATCTGTGTAAAAAAACTAGCCATCAAATCACCTAACATTTCCTCCTGCTCTCCTCCATTCCCGTCCATTTCAGTCTGCCCTGCCATGCCCTCATTTACTTAGATAAGGACTCACTCTGTAGGTCAGGCTTGTTTCCTGGAGCTTACTAGGCAGCCCAGCCTGTTCTCAACTCAAACTTCAGCTAGGATTATAGGCATGAGCCACCACTTTCAGAAACATAATACTTTCATTCTACTCTAGCTTTCCTGGTGGTGTTTGTTTGTTTGTTTGTTTGTTGTTTATTTTTATAGCTTGCCTGGAATGTAGGTACCCCCAAGGATTCATGCAGTATTCCTTTGTGTCGTAGAGCACCAATTTCTTCACATGGCTTTGCACCCTTTATTCTGATTCTGTGATGGTGCTTCCAATTGAAGTCCCGTCTTGTTTTTCAATGTGTAGTGAACACCTTCATTTGGGTTTCTTGTCATTTTGTCTCCACATAAAGTCAGCATTTCTCTGTGTTCTCAGCTGGCTTTTTGTCCTGAATTTTCTCTTGTTCTGAATTTTAGAATGACAGTCTTAGTTTGGACACTAAAGATTAGCAATGTTTTACTACTTATTTAGAAAGTCATTTTTGTGCTATTAATTCTTACTTAAATTATGTATATATTGTACTCTTCTCATCTTTTCTATTCTCACTGCCAATCTCATATTTCAAATCCATGTTAACTTAAACATGGATATTTTGCAATTTGTCTTATTTTTAGGTTTCTTCCAACAATTGATATTAAACCAAATAACAATTATATAAGCTTTCTGGAAGGCTGATGATGGTGTTAATTTCTTTTAGAAACCTCAAAACAAAAAAGATCAACTGTCCGTTCATGAATTTCATGAACACAGAAGTTAGGGAGGTCAATAATCATATATCATATGATGCTTACTATCCTTACTATAAGACAATCTGTTTTGTCTTTTCAATTATACCATGTTATATATTATCTAAAGAATCTAAGGGTAATCTTTTTTTTTTGGTTTTTTTTGTTTTTTGTTTTTTGAGACAGGGTTTCTTTGTGTAGTTTTGGTGCTTGTCCTAGATCTCGCTCAGTAGACCAGGCTGGCCTTAAACTCACAGAGATCCGGCTCTGCCTCCAGAGTGCTAGGATTAAAGGTGTGTGCCACCAATGCCCAGCTTTAAGGGTAATTTTAATCACTATTTCACATGATTACTTAAAATGCAGAACAAGAATTCTGGAAGTAGCATGGAACCAAATCCAGGAAAATCATGATTCTAGTTGATGATATATTCTTCAACATACTGTCTGTGAGTATACAGCAAACCTATCTAAGTGATATTTCAACTTTCTAAGACCATTCATTAAAAGAAATTAGCATCTCTATGAAGTTACTCTGAAAAATACATAGTTCTATAGTCATCCATGTCTGTGATTATTAGCATATCAATGTATGACACACTGCTTATGCCTCAGTGTCCTTCCCATGAACTACTATAACTCTGTCCATTTAATTTATTTATTGCATTCATTAAACTGCATTATTTTTTTCACTTTTGTTCATTTACTTAGCGGCAGAAGGGGGTATCTGTGCCACAGTATGCATATAGAAGTCAGAAAATAACTGCAAATCATTTTTTTCCTTCCACCATGTGAGTTTCAGGCATTGAATTCATGTTGTCAGGCTTGGTAGCAAGCACCTTACCCACAGAGCTATCTTCTGGCCCCAGTATAATGTATTTTGATTGCAGATTTACTATCTGCTTTCCTATTGAGTTATATCCCATGAAGAACAGAATGATATCTGGAAGCAGCTCCAGTTCCTGGATGTGGACCTCAGTAGAAACAAATTGTACTTTCAGATGTCTGACTGCTTCTCAGAGTGTGTCAGTCTGCTTTTCAAACTGAGACACGATGCCCTTTCTTCTGTCTGCTGTCCCCAGATAGCTCACAGTGTCAATCCATGCTGACTTCCACTGCCCTTACACTGTAACCCCACACTGTGTGGGACTGTTAATGGGTTTTTTGTTTCTTTTTATTCCATTACTCACTTTTTCACACCAAGAAGTTTAAACACAGAAATAGATAGTTGTGACTAGTTGATTTTTCTTCTTTTCAGATCACTAGGGTGGTTCTGTTAGCCTGACAGAGTGCAGGGCCCCTGTGCTTACCTGATTTCTGCAAGCTACCCAGCCAATTTGAAGTTGTTAAAATGTCTGCCTTCTGATTTACTGCCCTGAATGCCTCTGTCAGATTAGAGCAATTAGCCGGTAATTAGGACTCTGAATGAGAAAATTAATTGGGGAGAGGGCTATAATCATCATCCTCCCTTCTGTAAATTAATGCACATGTATAAAGAAACTCCAAGGAAAATTCTGAACTGTCTGATGGTGAAAGAAAAAGCAGCCAGCAGCCATCTTAAGAAGGGCTTGGACTTGCCTCTACTGTATGTGCCTCCACATGGGAGGCCTTGCCTTCTTGTGGGAGGGAGTGGGGGATGGGTTGGGGGGGAGGCTGGGGGGGGGTCAGAAGAAGGGAAGGGGAGAATCTTTGATTGGTGTGTAAAATGAATGAAAAAAATTTCCGAAAAAAAAAAAGACTGAACTCTGGATTAGTTTACTTATTAGGAACCCAAAGCATGTTATCAGAGAGACAAAATCAATTCCTTAAATGTGACTTGGACATTATTTACTTGCCTCCTTTCCTTACTTTGAATTTGATCAAGTTCAAAACCTAAAACCAAAATCAAATATAACAGTGTGAAGTAACAGAGTTAGAGACTACAGAACTCTGTGACTTGTGGTAACTTATTAGAAACCTAAAGCATGTTGTCATCAGAGAGATAAGGAGAGGGCAGGCAGGTACTTACTTTGATTTCTTTAAAGCATATTTTCCTTGTAATTTTGCTGTGTGCTGGCCACACCGAGCAGAAGACTGTGTGCGCCAGCTCTGGAAGTACCAGCCACCCTACCCAGGCTATTCTGGGATACTGCCTTACTCCTTTTTGCTTAGGACACTTTCTGATATGAGGAGGTCTGATTCTACTATTGTTGATGGTGCAGTTTAACTGTAAGCATTTCTCTAGCTATTTACTATGAGGTGCTCTTCTTTCCCTACAGGAGGACTTGTGTCTAATTTTCTTTTTATCTGACATATATATTCTACTGAGTTTACAGTCACCACAAATCACATATCTCTGTGGTTTCTAACTTTCCTACTTCACACTGTGTTATATTTGGTCATGTGCAGAATGTGAACAATTTTAGTTACAAGAACTAAGTGTCTGGAATATAAGTCTTTTCCTTAAGAAATCACTTTTCTTCCTTTAATTTTTCCATTATTGGCATTCTTTTCCAGATGAGCAATCATGAAACACACTGAGGTTCTCTATCTTATAGGCCACTGTGGTGGTTTGAATGAGCAATGTCCTTTATAGACTTAAATTTTTAAACACTTGGTCTCCAGTTGTTGGTACTGTTTGGGGAAACTATGGAAACTTCAGGAAGTGTGGCCTTGCTGGAGGAGTATGGCACTAGGGGTGGGCTTTGAGAGTTGAGAGCCTCACCCCACTTTGAGTTAACTCTCTCTTTGCTTCCTGCTTATGGACAGAAATATGCTATCTCAGCTCATGCTTTGGACACCTGCTACTATGCATCCCCTCGGGAAATGTAAGCCACAACAAATTCTTTTTTCCGTAAGTTGTTTTTGGTCATGGTTTTGTGGTGATATATTGTGTACCCTAATAAAATTTGCCTGAAGATCAGAGAACAGAACAAGCCACTAGATTAAACATAGATGCCAAGCAGTGGTGGCACCATCCTTTAATCCCAGTACTGGGAAGCACACATGCCTTTAATCCCAGGAAGTGATGGCTGGGTGGAGAAAGGCATACAAGGTGTGAAGAGACAGGAACTAAAGGCTTTTTGGCAGAAGCTTTCCTTTCAGCTAGAGGCTTTTTCATCTGAAGCCTTTTTGGCTGAGGAAGCTCATTCGGCTAGAGGCCTATCGGCTGAGGCTTTTTCAGGTTGAGGAGTTGGTGAGGAAAGAGGTGGTGGTTATGGCTTGTTCCTTTGTCTCTCTGATCTTATAGCATTTACCCCAATATCTGGCTCTGGGAATTTGAGTTACATGGTGTAGCTAGAGTTTTCCTGCCTGACTCACAGTCAGGACAAATTTGTGTCACCCGCCAGTCCCACAGCCACTCAGACCCAACCAAGTAAACACAGAGACTTATATTGCTTACAAACTGTATGGCCGTGGCAGGCTTCTTGCTAACTGTTCTTATATCTTAAATTAATCCATTTCTATAAATCTATACCTTGCCACGTGGCTCGTGGCTTACCGGCATCTTCACATGCTGCTTGTCATGGTGGCGGCTGGCAGTGTCTCCTCCCACCTTCCTGTTCTCTCAATTATGCTCTCTGTTAGTCCCGCCTATACTTCCTGCCTGGCCACTGGCCAATCAGTGTTTTATTTATTGATCAATCAGAGCATTTGACATACAGACCATCCCACAGCAACATGGTATCTTACTATAACAAATATTTACTAATACAGATCCTAAGTAGCAAATATTATTCCCTTTTCAGGGCTTTCTCAGAGTTCTTAGCCACAGTATCTGGTCTCCAAAAGGGTCTTGTCAGGTGTGATCCCCACTTCTCCCCTCAGACCTTAACTTGCTGCTTGCTGAATAAATCATTATTTTTTCTTCATTGTCTAATAAGATTGTCTCTTTTTAAACTCTCATAAAGATCCCTTAACTATAACAGTGCATATTCATATTAGCATAGAAAACTTTGCTTTGGTCATCAGGATAATTCAAACTTTGAGTATTGCCTATCATGCACCTGGACTTCACTCAACCCCTGAATTCTAGTAAGTTAAAAAAGTTTTCAGATACAAGCTTTTGCAGTAAACACTAGCAAGAAGACTGTTTTGTTTGCAATTTATACATAACTGTCATTGGAAATACTATTAGTTTCAGAAGATGAAATGAAATGTTAAATGAAAATGACATCTCTATCTATCATCTATTATCTAGCCATCCATTCATCCATCCATATGTAAGAACTATATGCTAAGATTTGTCACTTTTTGAACATTGATTTTCAGAATCTCCTCTTAGCATTTCAATGAAATGCATTTACTTCTCTTTTCCTGTTTGTTTTTTGTGCATATGTGTGTACTTGTTTATGTATGTGCACATATCTGTCTGCAGGCACACTTCTCTGGCTATGTGGTAAATGTAGGTAGAGGCAAGATGTTGATCTCAGGTGTCTTTTTCAATTCTGCTCCACTGTAGGGTTTTTGTTTTGTTTGGTTTTTTTGAAAAGGTCTCTCACTGGACCTGGATTTCCTTCCTTATTTGCCTAAATTGGCCAGCCAAGCCAGCTCTAGGCAGCTGCTTGTCTCTGTCTTGGCAGCATTGGGATTACAGGCAGAGCACAGTGTCAAGCATTTCTATGTTGGTGTTGGGAATCTAAACTCATATCCTCAAGCTTACATGACAAGCATTCTATTAACTGAGCAATCTTCCCAAACACTGCTTTGCTTTTTCTTTATTGCAAATAATATAAATTCTTTTTTTTTTTTTTTTTTTTTTTGGTTTTTCGAGACAGGGTTTCTCTGTGTAGCTTTGCGCCTTTCCTGGAACTCACTTGGTAGTCCAGGCTGGCCTCGAACTCACAGAGATCCGCCTGGCTCTGCCTGCCGAGTGCTGGGATTAAAGGCGTGCGCCACCACCCCCCGGCAACAAATAATATAAATTCTTAAAACCAACACATTCTTCCTGGTTTTGGCTGTCAGCCAATTTTATGAAGCTTATTTTTTACTTCCTAGAATCTGTCTTTGTGATCAAGTCTTGTAATTATTTCAACTTGTTCCTAATATAAAGGACTAATTTAAATAGTTTCCTTTAGTTTCCTCTAATGTTATTTTTACCAAGTTTTGTTTGTTTAATATTAACATTCTTTCACTCTGTTATTGTCTTTAACTCTGTTTTTTTAAATTTATAAACCATGAGTTCCTTTAGTTATAATTTTAATTATATTTAATAAGAATATAGTTTTTAAAATTATATTCAATAAGAACCAGCACTCAGGAGGCAGAGCCAGGCGGAACTTTATGAGTTCCAGGCCAGCCTGGTCTACAGAGTGAGATCCAGGAAAGGCGCAAAGCTACACAGAGAAACCCTGTCTCGAAAAACGAAAAAAAAAAAGAATAACAGCAATAAACATGTAAGAATGGAGTTATTCCTAATTTCTGCAACACAGTCAACTGCATTTTTATGAAGGATATTAGAATTTGGGAGAGTTCTTATCTGGTTTTATTCACCTTCCTTTTATCTCTCACTTCTACTCCAGAATTAAACATAAAATTATAAAATATACACTATTCATTATCAAACCCTTGTTTTCAGATGTATACTAGTAAATTCCACTGTATCTTTTGCAAAAATGTTAAAAAGGATATTCCAATGTCTTGCCACAGAGACACTGGTTAAACAATTTTAGGGTCTAGAATTAGCATTTTTTATAAGGCTCCAAGGTGGTTTTGATACAACTTGAACTTGAATCAGACTGTGATTAAAAACTGTTAAAGGATTAGATAAGAGTAGTTAGTTCTAAATCTTTAGAGTGTCTACTTTGTTTTGATATGTACAAGTTATAATGTGCATATGGTATTGATATTTGTGCCAAAGTATATATACATGCTTGTGTTAGAAAGCATGTGAACGTTTTTTTCTTTGTTTAATCCATGAGCCATTTTTTTAAGAGGAGAAGTCAAGACAGTTCAGCAGATAAAAGTACTTGCTGTCAAGCCTGAGAACCTGAGTTAGAGCACAGGATCCAAATGGCTAGTTGTTGTCTGCCTTCCACAATATGTGTCCTTATGTGTGAACACATATACAATCAAACAAACAAATAAATTCAAAAAATGAAATCTTTAAAAAGTGTTGGTAAAAATATTTGCTAGGAGCAACATGGGTCTATCTACTCTTGTATCTAGCTTGGAATATTCTAGAGATGTGCAAAGCAATTCTAAGGTTCATTTCTGGCTGTTCCTAGCTGGCACCATTTGATGAACATGAAACCTCTTGAAAATGTTCCCCATGAGTAAAATGTGGAAATGATACTATTTGAAGCAATTGTGAGGATCAAGTGAGAATGTTCTACTGGGTGCTGTGAGGAACAGAAATTAGCTGATATTCCTATTTTGGAAGGTGAAGCACTGAAACTTACCAGAATAAATCAGATGTTCAGGCACTAAGGCACTGATAATTTTACAGTCTTCTGATTCTTACCAGCTCTGGCTGTCTTGGAACTCACTTTGTAGACCAGGCTGGCCTCAAACTCACAAGATCTGACTGCCTCTGCCTCCTGAGTGCTGGGATTAAAGGCATGTGCCACCATGGCCTGGACAGTCTTATGATTCTTAAGACCTTCCATTACTTCTAAATTGAAATTTTTATTAAGTTCAGAAACTTCATCTTACTTCTTCACAAGTCCCTAAATTTAGCAGTCTAAGAAAAGTTGTCCAATAATTTAGGTGAGTGGTTTTACATGCATATCTACTCTTCTGTAACATTTTATGATTCCTATTGTTCCCAACCCCTTTCCCAATCTATCCTAGGAAGCAAGGGAGTCATTAGTAGTGTGAGAGCCTTCTGTGGCCCTTAGAATAAGGTGATATAAGTGGCATGGGAAAATGTCAGAATTCTAAGACTAAGATTTGGCCAAAGACCTTAGACTTACTACCTCTCTTCTATCCATTATCATCCATTTCAACACTGTCATGGTCAACTTCAAGTAAAGTTAAATATACACTAGACTCACACTGAATTTGAAATTTGTGTGAACTAAGAAAATGAGGTGACCGTCTCTCATTAGGAGATGTCGTTGTAGAAGCATATCAATTCTAGAAGAATATCAATTTCATGTTTTCATATATTTGTGTTTAAACACAAAAATCAGGATAATACTGGCTTTCCCTAGAAAATGAATATATTAATTGTATTATTTAGCAAATGTGATAAATATAATAAAATAAAATATTAAAAATTTATTCTTTGGGGCATGTAAGAAAATACAGCATAAAATGAAACAGTCTTAATAAAAACACTTTACCCAGAGAGTAGCATTCAGTCAGGAAACTATCTTAACAATGTTATAGAGTTAAGAAGAATTCTTCTAGAGTAAGTAAGAAAAGAAAAAAAATTGAGGAGTATGGCATCAGGCTTAGAAATTCTGCTAAAGTGTAAAGATTTTTCTATTGTCAAATGAAATCCTCACATGTGAAGTAGAGCCCTGATTCCTGATTCATACTCAATTACTATCACCAACTCAGATTGTTAAAACAACAGGAAAAAAAAAACAAAGAGGTTTGGGGTAGAAAGTGACAACTCTTCACTCAGGTTGACAGCTGATGGGCAGACTGCATATCAGAACTCATCACTGGCTATGTTACAGATTTAGGCCTTGGAAGTTTACAGAGAAGAAAAAATAAGAGGCTAAATGACAATGAAATCTCATTACAAGTGATGAGCTAAAATCCAGGACAATTTTTGTGAAAGGAAAATTGGTCATCTCCGAGAACATATACATAAATAACAAGTATATGGACTCAATGGGATATATTTAAAAATATCTATGTATAATAAATGCATATATATGCATATATATACATATATACAATAACAAATGATGAGAAAAGAGGCCATGAATTTCAAGGAGATTGGGGAAAGGTAAATGGGAGAGTCTGAAGGAAGGAAACAGAAGGTTGTAATTAAGTTACCATCTCAAAAATAAATTTAAAAAAATCACTGAAAAGGATTAATGGTCTATGTCCCGAGGAAAGTGTCATTATGATAGGGCTATCAGAAATCAGCCTCTTGGAGTTGTAGAGGTGGCTCATTGAGTAAAAGCACTTGCTTTACAAGCATGATGACCTGAATTCAAATCCCTAGCAACTACTTGAAAAGTCAGGCATAGAGGTCATGCCCTTTCTGTTTATCATCACTTTCTATTGCAGTACATGCTCAGCCTCACATGTCATCCACTTGTCTGGCTTCAGACATGTGACAGCATTTGCAGAGCTATGGATAGCATTGTTTTGTGATTCATTGCCTTCGCTTTTTATTATTATACCCATCAATTAGCAATGCTTCGTAGTGGATCTCTTACATTTGGGTCTCTGTTGTGGGCAAGAAGTTTCCTTACAATGGTGTATGGAGATATATGAGAGATAGGTAGATGATTTCAGAAGAATTAACACTTGCCTCGATGTCACTCAAGTGGTTAGTTACATCACTGGCAGTGAGTGAAAGGGAGTTCTTATTATAGGCACCCAATCATTGCTCTGACTCAGTTTTCTTCCTTGCTTCTTGTTTCTACTAGATTTTTCTCTCCTTCCTTCTTCTTCTGCTCCCCTTCTCTTTCTTCTTTCCCATTTCTCCTCCCATCTCTCATGTCTCCTTTACAATTCCTATATTTCCTCTTTTCCCTGTCCTCTTCCACTATTTCTATTTCCTAACAACTCCTAAGCCCCTGAGCACCTGTGCTCTCTTCCTATCTTTAACAATTGACTCCTCTGCCTCTATGTAGTCTGCTCTCCGTCTTGTCCCAGTTCTTAAATCCACCACATAATGCTAGCAGTTCACGAAAAGAGAATGCTCATGTGAGACACTGATGTGGAGCACTGAGCTATAAGCTCAGCTACCAAGTCTTGGTCCCGAACAGAAGTGACAGAGATAAATATCTACAAAGTACAAACCGATCATGTCAAACAAGCACCCTTGGGTTGTTTCCCTGGTGCCCAGCAGCATTTTAACACATGAACAATGTTTCTAAGTTTTATCAACTGTTCAAAGCCAGGAATTTCTATTCTGTTCCTCATCTTTTAGTCCACAGAAATTTAAGCAGAAAGAACTCACAAAACAAATTAAAATATAAAACAAATTCACCTATGCTCACTTGACTCTTCTAACTCCTTTTATTAAGGTGTTTTACTAATCCAGTACAACTGTTGAGATGAAGAGTTGTCTAACCCACAGTAGCATGTGTTGAAGATATGGCTTTATTATAGGAAATTTACTAAAAGAAAAACATGCTATTTTTATACTCTTCAAAGCATTTCCAACATTTTATACTACAAAATAGTTATGTATTGAATGTGAAATATCTACCAGAGATTCAGAAAGTAAAAGTTTGCTCCTCATCTGGTAGTGTTATTTTGAGGACTAGGGAAAAGGGCCCCCCTTTGCTCTGCTGTACTCACATGGCCATCTTGTCTACCTCACCAAAGGCTATAAGCTATGAAGCAAGTTGACTATAGATTGAAACCGTAAGATGAAATAAATCTTTTTTTTTCCTTGAAGTTGCTTTTTCTAAGTACTTACCACAATGCTAAAAACCTAATGAAAACAGTGACTTCATTTATATAACAAATGCCTAAAAATCTGCAAGATGTGAAAGCATTTAGAGTTAAAGTTATACTACTTTTTTAAATTGAAAAATTGTACATTATGATGCAGCAGAACCTTTAGAGGCATATGTTAGCTCATATACAATAATATGTACAGTTAAAACTATGTTACATAATCAGGTACAGAATATCAGTAATTAAAGGTCTGAAGTCAAGTAGCCTCCATGTATTCTTCACCATGGCTCCTACACTCCCAGAGAAGGCATGGGCAATAGGTAAAAATATGAACGGTATGACTGCATTTCAGTTAACCTTCAATCAAGTGACTAGCCAGAGCTAGCCAGCAGCTAGAGTTTGCCCAAGGCTGCTTTATTATTTTTGCTGCTAGTGTTTTCATTTAATCAAGGTCATGTAGTATTCTGCTATTTTTAAATAAAAATGATGAGCATGTAAAATCTTATAGGATGTAATGTGATAGTTCAATTTGTGTGTACAAAATTCACTGATCAAATCGGGTACCTAGTGTTAGGTCCCTGAATCGTTATTGACAGTTGAACTACGAGGACAGAATACCTAGGACTCAATACGAGGAGTGCAGCGAAAGTAAAAGGAAAATAAAAAAGAAACTTCTTTCAGCTAAAACCTTCACCATTTTAGAATTATGTGCTTTGTTTTACTTAGCTCACAACTAAGATTTCCAGGGTTGTGGTGGGTGGGAAAAGAAACTTCGTGAGTCTGTGGGGTTTGTTTTGCTCGCTTCCCCAACTCTGACTCCCCCAGAAGTAGAGATTGGAAATGGCCATTGCAGCTTAGATACCAGCAAATAGCTTCATGAAAATAAGCACGAAGCTGACTAGAAAGGCAAAGCCACCAGGATGCTCACTCAGCAATGTGGACCAAGCAGGAATTATTTCTTAGGATGTACACACAATCACTTCAGGCAATGTAAGCTAGATAAAGCTCATGTAATACGGGGCAATAAATTTGTTCACATTTAATGTGTGATAAACAGGTAGCCCATAAAATTAGATTTTTCTATATACACAAATTGTTGGAAAGCATTTTTATAAACATAGAAGTAGTTTTGCAATTCTTCAGTCAATGAGAGTGCAAATGTCTCTAGCATACTGATTATATTTCCTTTGGAAGTGAGCTCAGGCATATGGTGGCTAGACCATACGATAGTATTACTTTCAGTGTTTTGAGGAACCTCCATACCAATTTCCATAGTGGATGCGCTAATTTACATCTTTCCAAGAGTTTGTAAGGACTTCCTTTATCTATTTCCTTGTATCGCTTGTTAACTTCTGCTCATGACATGATTTTTGTTGTAAAGTATTACTAGACTTAGAAAAAAAAATCATTTGATATACTTTAGCTTAAATAGCTTTCATATAGACATTGAATGCAAGTGTAAAGTCTCATTAAAAGTTTTCTAAGGGCAATAGGTAACTAAAAATAATTCCAATTCCTAGATAAATAATCATATTTTTAAAAATGGAAAAGTATAAAGTTATACTAAATGATGATTTTTAAAAAAATACGTAGCTTTAAATTAATGCTTTGGATATATAAAACTTCTCTAAACTCATTTTAACTCTATTATCATTCCCAAGTGAAAGCCTAAGAATTTGGGGGATAAATGTCTTGCTAAAGCCATAAGACTCTTTTTCTGGAATCCTTCCAAATCTTTTCTTCCTCAGTGATCACGTCCTAGTTGGTCTTGACTTTTCTCTGCCCTAGATTTTAGAGTGTTCATGTGCCACACTGTGCTCCTGTGAACTTAACCATCAGTAATGAGTTTAGCTATTATTCCTTCCCATTCCATATTCTTTATTGATTCCGAATTTATAGTACCTCAGAATGTTATTACACTAGAATCATTAAAGAGCTCATTGTGGAGAGAGGATGATATGTTGATGGACCTTAATCTTAAATGACTGGTGTCATTCAAAAGAAAAATTAAGATACAGATACATACAGAGAAGGAAGACTGTGTGAGGACCATAGAGAAGTCAGTCATTTGTAAGCCAAGGAGTGAGTCCTCAGAGGAAATGAACCCTGCTAATACTTTAGACTTTCAGCCCACGAAATCCTGAGATAATAAATTTCTGCTATTGAAGTCACTTACCACAGGTGTTTCAGATTAATATATTCTCCTACCCATTCTCCTACTCCAAGAATATTGAAGATTTTGCTGTACCTTCTGGATCTACCAAAGTCTCCTTATTAAGTCTTCCTAAACCTTACTCTCACGGGACCTGGATGATTCCTCTCCTCTCAGTGATGCAGAGTTTGGATTTAGAGTCATGAAAATTGGATATCATCACCAGCTCTGCTGCTTATCAGCCCAATGACCTCTGGGAAATCGCTATCCTCCCAAGCCTTAGATTTTTCATCTATACAGTTAGATAAGTATTCATACCTCATAACATGAAGCAGTTTCTTGTTGTTCATATATAAGCCAATTGAATATATTTTTCTTAATTTGCAACCTACTCCCTACCAGCTTTTATGTCAATGTTTACAGGTCCATTTATTCTTCTAGTGTAAAGTACTGGAATGCAAATCTCATAGTTCCTCATCTTTCTGGGCTTCTAGAACAGCCTTTGCCCTAAAGGTTCTCAATGATTATTTGGCAGATGAGAAACCATGAAATGACCAATGCATTTGTCACATGGAATTTTCCCCTTTGTGAACTCATTTAGTGATCTGAATTACACACTTCAGTAAGTCAGGTTTCCTTCTACACTATAGCCACAGACCATAAATGGTGGGGCTGGGAGATGGGAAAGAATTACAACGCTAGCTAACTGAACAAATATGTATTAGTAATTAATCAGGAGAAAATGCATTACATTCACAGACAACCCAGCATTTATCCCAGCTTCTGCTCTTCAGTGTCATATACCGGTTTTAAAATTAGGGTGGATACTAGTGTTTGGGGTGGGAGGAAAGTAAAGATAGGAAATGCAAGAAGAAGAGCAAGAATGGAGAGTTAACCAAAAATTAAAAAAAAAAAAGGTACAGGGAAAATAATTAGGAAACCTCCTACTTTGAAACTTAACTGAAAAATATGAGAGTTAGGAGGATGATAACATGCATGGCTGAATAATTCTGCACTCAACACCCATGGGTTAGTAAGCCAAATCCCAGGCTGGGGATGGCCTACCTCCCTATGACTTGTTGGTCAGGGAGGCCTCTAAAGGCTCCCCAAATAATATAGGTTCTTGTCATTCCTTTTGACTACCCACCAGAACAAATTATTAGGATCCTATTCCTGGAGACACAGTACACTTAGGATGCAAGATACAGAGAAATCAAGCTTGAACTGAACTGGAAACATTTCCCCCGCTGGGAGAAGTGGAATGTACAATGCCTGCTGCTGAGGGAATAAAGGCATCAGTGGTCTTACCAGTTGAGAGCCCTACAAACTAATATACCAACATTCCAGTCAAGATGTGCCCACTGGTGTAAAAGCGGTATAACAATTATGGGTTCAATCAAGAGATCTCTGTGAGACATGATAAACAAGAGAATCCATATCTGGTACTGAAAACCCTGTTAAAAACCCATGGCTGAGGAGGTCTTAGGCCCTATTATAATTTACTACTATTGTTCAGCTAAATTGACACAGTGCCAATTTATAAATACATTTATACCTATAAACAAATATTACTCTCAAACTTAGAGAAAATTCTCTTCACAGTGAAAGGTATCAAATGCAGAGATGCATGACTGTTTAAGATGCTGATGGTTGAGTGTTTAGCCCTCAACAAGACATTGAGGAACAACATGAAAGTAGAGATAGTGTGGTGGCTTAAATGAAAATGCTACCCCCATAGCCTTGTATGTTTGAATACTTGGTCCCCACTTGATGGAACTGTTTGGGGAAAATTAAAAGGTATGGCCTTCTTTCAGAAGGTATGTCACTGGAGTGAGCTTTGAGGTTTGAAAAGCCTGTATCTCCTCTTGGTTAGCTTTCTCTCTGC
The DNA here is from genome assembly GCA_902168325.1 of Peromyscus nudipes. NCBI lineage: Eukaryota > Metazoa > Chordata > Mammalia > Rodentia > Cricetidae > Peromyscus > Peromyscus nudipes. Next base: position 39,593 of record CABHPH010125078.1, read on the forward strand.
CTGGTTCTTATGGGTCTGCCTGCCTGTTGTAATGCTCTCTGCTGTTAGGCATGGACAATAACTCTCTGAACTGCAAGCTCTCAATAGACACTTTCTTTTATAAGTTCTCTTAGTTGTGGTATCTTATAGCAGTAGAAAAGGAATTAAGATGAGTACAAAGGATGTAAAAGATGAAAAAGAAGAGTTGTGAAGTGCTATTATGTGCGTAATACATAGACATTACAATCATGATTTCACAAAAGTAGCAGCTGACAGCAACGAAAGCCTGCACAAGATTGGGCCTGTCAATCATAGATTGGGGAGAGAGCAATGTGGCTCTGTATCTCCCTGTTCAACTATGAGTTACTGGTAGATTCTAGAGTAAGGCTAGACATTCTATTCAGTTGTATAACCACTGAAAGCAAACCATGCTTCAATGAATAGTAGCAAATCCATGGTACCACAGACAGCCATTGTTAAACTCAACAGTTCATGAAACAAAACATGAATGTGGAAAAGGGAATTATAAAAGGGATTAATAATGGTGACATGCACCCAAAAGAAGGTGGCAAAAATCATAATGGATTGTGTATGTATATGAAATTATCAAACATCAAATTTAATAAAAGGAAAAGAATGAAGCCATGTCAGTAAGTAAAACAAACAAAAACAACAAACAAAAAACAAAAACAAAAAAAATATTTTTGAGAACTAGGAGTCTTCAAAAAGTTAGTAATCTCCTCATTGTTTTGAAGTCATTTTAAAAAACAGATATTATTTTTATTCAAAGATAGAACTATTTAAAAAGGAGGGTGAGAAAGAATCCTGATTGTCAGTAAATGGTAAGATTCTTAAATTATGAAAATACTTTCTAACAGAATTTGCTGCCCTTAGAAAAATTATGGTCTGAAATATTTTGCTTTTTATCTTTTCTCAGTGTTTTCAAATGATGCCCCCCATATTTAGTATTTAAGGAACTGTTTATAACAATGAAGAAAAAAAGCATATCTTTTTCTATTGAAGAACAACAAAAAATTCCCAATCTTAACATATTTTCCACAGTTTCTCCTGGAGTTATAATGAGAACAAAACACAAAAAAAGCATATAGTGAACATTTTAATTTAGCATCGACACTAGGCTATTATAGAACACCAAGCAACAAGGGGTTAAGGATCTGGGTTTTTGTTTGTTTGTTTGTTTGTTTGTCTTTAATAATGATGTATGTTTCAGAAAAATTCCAGAAAAATTTGTTGGTTTTAATCTCAGCCCTTGATCTGAAAAAAATATCCTATGATGAACTAATTTTACATTAAAATAATTCAGTTCTATTGACACATGAACACTGGCTTTATTGACATTATAGCTTCTATGACAATTGGGCCAGACAATAATAAGTGAGGAAAAAATTAAGCTGAATTTTGATTACCTCTATTCCATATTTCACATGTTTAATTGTTCTTTTTCACACACACATACACACACACACACTCCCCACCCACGGGGGGGGGGGGAGTGGAGAGATGGGGTAGAATTGACTTGTTACTAAATGAAAAATCTTCCTAAGAACAGGTTAGTATAGTTTTTAAATTGTGTACTTCTTGTGAATTACAATTTTATTTTATTTTGGTTTTATCAAGATGAGGTTTTTCTGTGTAGCACTGGCTGTCCTGGAATTCTCTCTGTAAATCAGGCTGGCCTTGAACTCAGAGATCCACCTGCTTCTGCCTCTCAAGTGCTGTGATTAAAGACTTGAGTCACTACCATCCAGTTGTGAATTACAATTTTAAATATTGTGTGAGAACATAGATTCTTTTAGTCTAAAAGAAGATTACACATATGTGTGCCTATATAAGTTACTGAAATATGTGTGTGTCTGAATTAGGACTGTGGGTTGTGGAAGACAGAAAGAAAGCATCATGGACTATGGTTTGATAATTGCAAAATGATGAATCAACTTCAATTTTAAAGTATGTTTCCTAAAACTGTATTCAGTATTCTATTAGAGAGGTTTCCAATAGAACATTAGTCATAGACATTGGATTGACCCAAAGGGACAACTGTCTTGAGCAAACACAGTCCAAATAATATAACTATTTGATATACACAATCAATTTGTGAGGATGTTTAGTGAAACTTGAGAGTACAGAATTTGTCTGTACCTCTTCAAATCCCAGTCATCTGGCTTTTTGTTTAACTTGAGTCCACTTGAGGAAGAAAGGCTGGGGAGAATTTTTACTGTCTGATCATTCTCATTTCAAATTCATGCTGTTCTCTCTGATACTATTTTGGCTTTCAAATCTGAAATTTTATAGTATCTAGGAGCCCAAAGGATTGATAAATCACATCAATGCATTCCTGTGACACTGATGTGATGTCTCAGAGGCTTTCCTCTTCTCAACAGACTCTGTAGCTGTTCTCCTGATAAGTAAAGGGTGCCTTCAAGCATAGAAGACAGCTGCACTGCTGGGAGATTTTTGCCATAAAGGATCCAGCTGTATAGTGTAGTACTAGGAAAAGAAAAGAATTCAAATCAGAAAAACCTGGCTTTAGGCCAACTTAAATAATGTATGTCACTGTTAGAAACACAGGACAGTCGCCTGCTGGCAGAAAATTTATAAATAGGTTCTATTCTATGATAATCACTGTTTTTTTGTCTAATGTCTGGATTGCATGTTTACTGAAACTAGCAGATTGCTTCCCATATTCTTCACTAGGTGAACTATTCTTAGAATAATTCTAACTATTCTTAGTATGACTACTAAGAATCAAAAGAAAAAAAGTCAGTGAGAGGACAGTGACATAATTAAGCATGAAGAGACAAACTTCTATAAAAATGCTTTAAAAAGAATAACTGAAAGAGAAGTAGATGCCTAAGAGTGGTCTTCATGGCCCACAGGCACGGTTTCATGGAAAGTACAGTGGTGCCATTATGGTAGCATACAGAAGGCTGCACACCGACTATCAGTCTGAAGCCTGTTGCACGGAAGCAGATGGCCTTCCAGATAAATTTGACATAAAAGTAATGTTTTCCTTGAATGAATTAATATTTGAAAACTCTTAGGCTCAAAGAGTGTCTTGAATTAAAAGGTCAATTATCTGAAAAAGTTCCATGTGTTGATTATTCATTTTTTTCCTTCCTATAAGACTGTTTTTTCCCTAGGAGAGGTAATCAGTTTCAAAGCAAATCATTATCAGATAATTTCTATTTGAACTATTTCATCATCTCAAAAATTATTCAGCAACAGAAAATATAATAATTTATATCTATTCCATAAGCTTAACAGCTAACTATGATATACATGTATAATAACACATTCCTCAAATAACAGCAATAACAACACATGTTAAAAATATCACAAAATATACCAAACCAAAAGAGAGTTATCCTTCTGCTGTTTGTTTTCATCTGAACATTGGCCCTCAATTATCCAAAGACAGCAACTGACAATCTTTCTTTCTTCTGACCATAATAGAAAAACATGTTCCATCTAAAAATAAGTATCCGCTTTCAAAATATAATCAGATCAATGCACAGTCTCTGCATTCTGAATGTCTGTATTGCTGACTGGCAGATATGGTGAAGTTGACAGCATAGCAACTCGACCAGATGCAGCATCTCTGCATGGATGGGGTTTTCTCTGCCTTTTAGAGAGCTTTGGGTGATCCTGAGTAGAACATATTGCTCAACTACAACCAGACAGAACATCCCAAATATTCAGGAATATTAATCAATAATGAAGACTGAATTACTACATTGTTCTAGAAATTCTGAGACAATCCTTGGTATCTTTATGAAAAGAATGTCAAAGTTGGAAGGCAATAAGTGAGCGACCTAGTGAGGGACAGTTAGAAGTTGGTTCTCAAAGACTATACACTTGAAAGCTTCCTTAAATATCTCTTTTTAGGGGTTTTCTTTTATCATTGATATTAAATGCAAAATTCTTTTCTTCAGACCATTGAAGTCTGAACATATCATAATGTCTGAGTGAAGCAATAGGTCTTTGTCACCAAGGAAACTTATAAAAGGTCATATACAATCACAGGATCCATACAGCATGTAGGGACATGCATTACTTACAGAACATAATATAAAACAATCCATTGCACATCCATTCAATATTTAATATGTGCTCAACTCAGGAAGGCATAGATTTTTCCTTTAATATGGCAGACAGCATCTTAGGCTTTAGAAGAATTAAAATATCTTTTGTAGCTACTCGGTTCTGACACTATAAGTTGGAAGCAGCCACAGACAAAACATGAACCACTGAGTGTGGCTGTGTTCCAGTAGAAATTTATTTATAAATCTATGGTGATGTCCAGATTTGGGGCCATGATCATAACATGCAGATTTTTGTTGTAATGGATCAAAGAGATGGAAACCTGACAAGATTTGGGTGTTTATTGCAAAATTGAGTGATCAATTTATGGTGTGTAATTAGAAACATGTTAAGTTGACTGCTCAGGCAATAATAATGGATTATGAGTTTTAAAGACTACTATTATGCTGCTTATGGAATAGAGAGAGAGTGGTGGATGGGTGAGGGTGGGAAACTACTACAGGGTGGATGTGCCCTGGGTTAACACTCATGCTTCAGACACAAGGATATAGGAAAATGTTGCTGCATTTCTAAAACCAGGAAATATGACAAGAGGCCAAATTGGGGGAGAAAGACAGGGATTCAGTCTCAGATTTACTGTATTTTGGATACACATGGTACATGTATATAAATTTTTTTGAATAGTAAATCAAATAATATTCAAGTTTGGAGCTCAGAGGAGAGATCTAAGCTAGAATTATAAATACAGAAGTGATTTTCATTTAAGTTGCAAAATTTAACTATGGGCACAGGTGAATAAGGTTAGACTAAGTCTCAAGAACTACAATATTTAAAGATGCCTTAAAGGAGGCCTCATCAAAAGGGATAGAGAGTATGGAGAAACATCAGAAGGATGTGTTAGGAAGATGTCCTTTTTTTTTTTTCTCAAGACAGGGTTTCTCTGTGTAGTTTTAGTGCCTGTCCTGGATCTCACTCTGTAGACCAGACTGGCCTCGAACTCACAGAGATCCATCTGGCTCTGCCTCCCGAGTGCTGGGATTAAAGGTGTACGCCACCACTGCCCGGCTAAGGTGCCCTTATAATTGTATGAGTGGGTAATGTATGTCTAAGGCTGTTTTAAAAATCAGATATGGTGAGCATTTAATAACTTGCAGTCCTTAGAAGGCTTTGTAAGAATGATTTCAATAGTTTCTTTTCAAGCTCGTATCAGGTGGTGATGGAAGAGTGGAAGCCAGGTAAAAGTAAATTTTAGATTACACAGAAAGTGACAGGAGGAAATAGAGTCATAAACAACAGCAGCAGTGAGCACTGAGAGGAACAACAGTGATTTCTAGAGGCATTTTGAACATTTGTTGGCATATAAGTATAGATGCTATTGGTATTTGCTGCAGAAATCATAGAATGTTGTGCTCCAAAGTAACTGAGATTCTGACACATAAGAAAAGACAGCTTTTCACCGTATGCAGTTTCAGTGGATGGGATGTACATGCAGGAGAGAAAATTGTTTATGCCAATCTTCATATAAAAGACAATTCCATTTGATACCTATGAGTATTACACATTAATACTATAATGTGCTGTGCAATAAGCACATTAAAATAGTCAAGACTTAACTTGCAACTGTATTTTATACATACATATATGTTAGATAATACACATAAATACTTTAGACATCTCATATCAACATATACTATATATACAAATTCTTATAGAGTGCAATTACTGTTCAAAGAACTGTCATCTCTCTTCTTATTCAAGTGTTATCAAACATTATTTATTTATTTATTTTTTTTGGTTTTTCGAGACAGGGTTTCTCTGTGTAGCTTTGCGCCTTTCCTGGAACTCACTTGGTAGCCCAGGCTGGCCTCGAACTCACAGAGATCCGCCTGCCTCTGCCTCCCGAGTGCTGGGATTAAAGGCGTGCGCCACCAACGCCCGGCTTATCAAACATTATTTAGCATTTAAAAAATCCTATCTTTGATAGTATTTGCACTGATGGACCTGCATACCCACATGAGCATGCCTACCTCAATCTTTATTCACAAGAGTGATGTTAATAGTGATTTTACCTTTGATAGAAACATCCAGTATATCTTTTCTGTGGGTACTCCTGAGAAATTACACCTCAAAATAAATATATTTTAAAATTGAAATCACTCTTCTTTAATACTTTCTCTGTGGAAGAATATCATCAAGTTACTTGGGAAAATCTTAACCATTTTCTGTCTCAGGGGATATGAGACTGGGAGGGCTGAGATCTATTCACAGCAGAGAGCAATCAGATTTCTCAGTGGTGGTTTCAGCAGAGGTGCTTGAGTGCTAGACTATGTCAACTACACTTTTTATCATCAGGAAGCTGTATGTCTAATAAATTATAGATACATTTCCTAATAGTGGTTGTTATAGTAAAAAAACAAATGTTTAAGTTTTGAAAAGCTGTGGGATTCCCCCATCCCAAAGTTGTCAGCTTCTAGTCACTGTACATAATTGTACTAAGTCATGATTTCAAAATCCCCATTTGGCCCAGGGTAATGACTCACTAGATCAGGGAGTTTGCTGCCAAGCCTGACTACCTGGGTTTATTGCTGGAAAGTCCATGGTGGAAGAAAAGAACTGACGCCCAATAAGCTTTTCTCTGAATTCCACACATGTGCCATTGCATACCCGTTGTATAAATACACAAATGTAATAAAATTTAAAAAAATCTTATTTTGTCATTAACTCCCAATGTATGTACAACAGTGACAAATGATGTGCTTGGTACTATATTGGTTAGGGTTTTATTACTATGAAGAGACACCATGACTGTGGCAACTCTGTTAAAAGAAAACATTTAATTGGGACTGACTTATAGTTCAGAAATTTAGTCCATTGTCATCATGGCAGGAAGCATGGTGGTATGCAGGCAGACATGGTGTTGGAGAGGTCCCTGAAAGTTCTACATCTGTACCACAGGCAGCAGGAAGTGAACTGGCTTGAGCGTCTGAGACCTCAAAGACCACTGCCTAGTGATGTACCTCCTCCAGCAAAGCCATACCTACCTCAACAAGGAGTAGGCCACACTTCCTAATAGTGTCACTCCCTATGTGCTGATGGCACCCATTTTTATTCAAAGTAGCACATTCTCTCCCTGGTCATTATAGGCTTGTAGCCATATCATAATGAATTTAGTCCAACTTCCAAATTCCCCATAGTCTCTAGCAGTCTCAAACCTGTTTAAAAGTCCAAATTTCAGATCCCCATCCACCCTCCAAGACTGCAACTGCCCCCTGAGACAGACCCCACCAGTGCTAGTTGGACTAAGAGGTGAGTCTTTGTCTTCATAGCCAAACACCCCAGCCTCTAGTCTTTGGGCCCAGGGGCACAAACCCGCATCCCCACACCACCACTCATTGCAGTCTCAG
>CABHPH010125079.1:0-28442 GCA_902168325.1 Peromyscus nudipes
TGAATCTGTAGATTGCTTTTGGTAAAATTGCCATTTTTACTATGTTAACCCTGCCTATTCATGAGCATGGGAGATCTTTCCATTTTCTGACATCTTCTTCAATTTCTTTTTTCAGGTACTTAAAGTTCTTGTCATATAGGTCCTTCACTTGCTTGGTTAGTGTTATCCCAAGGTATTTTATGTCATTTGTGGCTATTGTAAAGGGTGATGTATCTCTGATTTCCTTCTCAGCCTGTTTGTCAATTGTGTATAGGAGGGCTACTGATTTTTTTGAGTTGATCTTGTATCCTGCTATGTTGCTGAAGGTGTTTATAAGCTGTATCAGTTCCTTGGTTGAATCTTTGGGGTCACTCAAGTATACTATCATGTCGTCTGCAAATAGGGAAAGCTTGACTTCTTTCTTTCCCATTTGTATCCCCTTAATCTTCTTATGTTGTCTTATTGCTCTGACTAGAACTTCAAGTACTATATAGAATAAGTATGGGGAGAGCAGACAGCCTTGCCTCTCGTTCCTGATTTTAGTGGAATTGCTTTGAGTTTCTCTCCATTTAATTTGATGTTGGCTGTTGGCTTGCTGTAAATTGCCTTTATTATGTTTAGGTATGTTCCTTGTATTCCTGATCGCTCCAAGACCTTTATCATAAAGGGGTGTTGGATTTTGTCAAATGCCTTTTCTGCATCTAGTGAGATGATCATGTGGTTTTTTTCTTTGAGTTTGTTTATATGGTGTATTACATTGACAGACTTTCGTATGTTGAACCACCCTTGCATCCCTGGAATGAAGCCTACTTGACCATGGTGATAATTGTTTTGATGTGTTCTTGGAGTCTGTTTGCCAGTATTTTATTGAGTATTGCATCAATGTTCATGAGAGAGATCGGTCTGTAGTTCTCTTTCTTTGTTGTACCCTTGTTTGGTTTAGGAATCAAGGTAATTGTAGTCTCATAGAAGGTGTTTGGTAATGTTCCTTCTGTTTCTATTGTGTGGAACAATTTAGAGAGTATTGGTATTAACTCTTCTTTGAAGATCTGGTAGAATTCTGCACTGAAACCATCTGGTCCTGGACTTTTTTTGCTTGGGAGACTTTTAATGACTGTTTCTATTTCCTTAGGAGTTATTGGACTATTTAAATAGTTTAGCTGGTCTTGATTTAACTTAGGCATGTGGTACCTATCCAGAAAATTATCCATTTCTTTTAGATTTTCCAGTTTTGTGGAATAGAGGTTTTTGAAGTATGACCTGATGATTCTCTGGATTTCCTCAATGTCTGTTGTTATGTCCCCCTTTTCATTTCTGATTTTGTTAATCTGGATGCTCTCTCTCTCTGTCTTTTGTTTAGTTTGGATAAGGGCTTGTCTATCTTGTTGATTTTCTCAAAGAACCAACTCTTTGTTTCACTGATTTTTTGTATTGTTCTCTTTGTTTCTATTTTATTGATTTCAGCTCTCACTTTGATAATTTCCTGGCATCTATTCTTCCTGGGAGACTTTGCTTCTTGTTCTAGAACTTTCAGGTATTCTGTTAAGTTACTAGTGTGAGATTTCTCCAACTTCTTTATGTGGGCATTTAGTGCTATGAATACCCCTCTTAGCACTGCTTTGATAGTGGCCCATAAGTTTGGGTATGTGGTGTCTTCATTTTCGTTGATCTCTAGGAAGTCTTTAATTTCTTTCTGTATTTCTTCCCTAACCCATTGGTGATTCAGTTGAGCATTATTAAGTTTCCATGAGATTGTAGGTTTTCTGTAGTTTTTGTTGTTGTTGAAATCTAACTTTAAACCTTGGTGGTCTGATAGAACATAGGGGGTTATTCCAATTGTTTTGTATCTGTTGAGATTTGCTTTGTGGCCAAGTATGTGGTTGATTTTAGAGAAGGTTCCATGGGGTGCTGAGAAGAAGATATATTCTTTTTTGTTAGGATGGAATGTTCTGTAGATACCGATTAAGTCCATTTGAGTCATGACATCAGTTAAGTCCTTTATTTCTCTGTTAAGTTTTGATTTGGGAGATCTGTCCAGTGGTGAGAGTGGGATGTTGAAGTCTCCCACTATTAATGTGTGGGGTTTTACATGTGGTTTAAGCTTTAGTAATGTTTCTTTTACATATGTGGGTGCCCTTGTGTTTGGGGCATAAATGTTCAGAATTGAAACTTCATCCTGGTGGATCTTTCCTGTGATGAGTATGTAATGCCCTTCTTGATCTCTTTTGATTGATTTTAATTTGAAGTCTATTTTGCTGGATATCAGGATGGCTACACCCGCTTGTTTCTTAAGACCGTTTGATTGGAAAGTCTTTTCCCAGCCTTTTATTCTTAGGTAGTGTCTATCTTTGAATTTGAGATGTGTTTCTTGTATGCAGCAGGAAGATGGGTCCTGCTTTCGTATCCATTCTGTAAGCCTATGTCTTTCTATAGGTCAATTAAGTCCATTGATATTAAGGGATATTAATGACCAGTGATTGTTCATTCCTGTTATTTTTTGGTGGTAGTGTGTGTGTAGTTCTTTTCTTTGGGGTTTACTGCTGTGGGGTTATCTATTGCCTGTGTTTTCGAGGGTGTATCTGACTTCCTTAGGTTGGAATTTTCCTTCTAGTGCTTTCTGTAGGGCTGGGTTTGTGGATAAGTATTGTTTAAATCTGGCTTTGTCTTGGAATGTCTTGTTCACTCCGTCTATGATGATTGAAAGTTTTGCTGGGTATATTAGTCTAGGCTGGCATCTATGGTCTCTTAGTGTCTGCATTACCTCTGTCCAGGACCTTCTGGCTTTCAAAGTCTCCGTTGAGAAATCGGGTGTTATTCTGATGGGTTTGCCTTTATAAGTTACTTGACCTTTTTCCTTTGCTGCTCTTAATATTCTTTCCTTATTCTGTACGTTTAGTTGTTTAATTATTATGTGGGAGGGGACTTTTCTGGGGGTCTAGTCTGTTTGGTGTTCTATAGGCTTCTTGTATCTTCATAGGCATTTCCTTCTTTAGGTTGGGAAAGTTTTCTTCAATGATCTTGTTGAATATATTTTCAGTGCCTTTGAGTTGGTATTCTTCTCCTTCTTCTATCTCTATTATTAGTAGGTTTGGTCTTTTCATGGTGTCCCAAATTTCTTGGACATTTTGGGTCATGACTTTGTTGGCTTTAGTGTTTTCTTTGACTGATGAATCTATTTCTTCTACTGTATCTTCAATGCCAGAGATCCTCTCTTCCATCTCTTGCATTCTGTTGGTTATACTTGCATCTGAAGTTCCTGATCGTTTACTTAGATTTTCTATTTCCAGCATTCCCTATGTTTGTGTCTTCTTCATTTTTTCTATTTCCCTTTTCAGGTCTTGGACTGCTTCCTTCATCTGTTTGATTGCTTTTTCATGATTTTCTTTCAGTGCTTTATTGTTTTCTTCCAGGACTTTATTGTTTTCTTCTACTTTAATTGTCTTTTCCTCCAGGTTTTTACAGCGCTCTTGCCATTTTCTTGTCTTTTCCTCTATATAAGCCTCTACCTTCTTCATGATGTTATTCATAAGGCTGTTTTCTTCTGCTTCTTCCAATTTTTGATGTTCAAGTCTAGATGTTGGAGGAGGGCTAGGTTCTGGTGATGCTGTATTGCTCTTCATTTTGTTATATGTACTTCTGCCTTGACGTCTGTCCATCTCCTTGTGGTTCGTTCTTGGTTTTATCAGCACGCTTGGTCCAGACAGAGCTGACAGATTTGGGAAGTCTCTCTCTCTTGTCCAAATGGGAACTCCGGGGCAGGATGGGAGCTCTTGTCCAAACAGGAAGTCCGGGGCAGGATGGGCACTCTTGTCCAGAAGGAAAATCCAGGGCAGGATGGGAGCTCTTGTCCAGACAGGAAGTTCGGGGCAGGATGGACACTCTTGTCCAGAAGGAAAGTCCAGGGCAGGATGGGAGCTCTTGTCCAGAATGGAGGTCTGGGGCTGCTGGGGTCTCAGGTGGATGGGCATGGGGGCAGGGCGTGGAGATTGCAGGGTCTGCCAGGGGTCTTGGAGAAGGGGAGCCTTACTGGTAGGGCTAGAAGGGACCCTGCCTGGTGGCCAGAACCTCTTTTCCAGAAGGGAAGTCCCGCTGTGTCTTTTCATTGTTCTTTCTCATTGAACAATTCAGATGGTAGCCCCTTTGAAGTTGTATCCCTAGAGTCATGACATCTAATGGGATTTTGAATGGTTGTTTAGCTCAGAGTTTTTCAAACTTGGAGTAAACAGAATCTATATATTTTTAATTTTATTTTATTTTTAATTCTGTGTGAATGTGGATAAATACACATGAGTGCAGGTATCCTCAAAAGACAGACATGTTCAATCCCTCCAAATCTGGAGTTACAGGCCATTGTAAGCCACTCAATACAGGTACTAGGAACTGAATTGGGGCCCCTGCAAGAGTCTGGCTCTAACTCCAGTGGGAAAGAAATCATATTGAAATATCTAAAGAAAGTGAGGGAAATAATGAATCAACGATGAGGTAATACCCATGCCTTTGCTCTGACTAACAAAAAGGCTACTTTTCTCTGTTTATCTAGAAGAAAAACCTAGGGAACTGCAAAAGCAGAAATGTTTTATCATGTGAAGGTGTGTTAAATTAGACACAATGATGTCCTCTGAGAGTTCGTGGTTTTATTAGTAGATGATCTTGAAGGAGGATGTGGTGGTCACATCCCATGCTTGAAACCTTTGACCTTAGCATGGAAGTTGAACTTGGATCTAGTATTCTCTCCTTTCTACACAGTAGATAAACTTTTGAGGAAATACATACTTTGTTTTCCTCTGGGAACAAAAAATCAGTCCTCCAAAGAAAAGAGGCTGCAAGTACTGCAAGGTGAACTTAAAGCAAATGTGAGGGACTGGAAGAAAGCTGTGGATCCTAACACCTGAATTTCATGGTGATCGAGTTGGTTTCACATGATGATCATGACTTTGAATATTTACAAAGGCTTCAGCTGTCTTGTTCTTGAATTTAAAAACTCAGTTGTGAATCTAAGATGTTGTAATAACCATAATATTATACCACAAGTAGACTATTTATGAGCCCAAAAACAAAAGACCAAGCATAACCAATTTATTGAGCAAAGAACAAATTACAAACATAAATATTTTATGAGGAAATCACATAGAGATGGAATATAAATTCAGTCTCCACTAACATTGGCTTGTTTCTTCTTACCATAAGGTTTTAGAATATTGCATGTTAACATAGGTGAAGAAAATAGATTTGGGTGCTTTTCATCAAAGAAGATTCTTATACATTTTGACCTGTTTTTAGCTAAATCTAAAGGGCATAAAACTGTTTCTAAGAGAGCGAAAAGGACATTGTGAAGTCACCATAAAAGCTGGCTCATTTATTTCTTTGACTTATCTTCATTACATGTCACCACAAGAACATTATCTTTAGATGTCAGATAGGGAAAGCTATTGCAAGGCCAATGGTAAGTCTAGCCTGAAAGTTTCTGCAGATAATTACAACTACAGATAAAGAATGGAGAAATTCTCTGGAGAACTGAGAACATTTCATTACACTCGGCAGCATAGTCATAGCTAGCCACTATAAACCTTTCTGAGAGCGGCACCCATCTGGTCTTTATAGACAGGCACTAAACTTCCCTCAAAGCAATGTCATCCATCTGGCTTTTATGAATGTATGATGTACTTGCTTCGACTCAAATGATAACATCTGTCTCTATAGATAAACCAAAGATAATCTGTAGAGATATATCTATATATTCCTATGAATTAAATAATTGGTGACCTGGCTGCTATGGATAATTAGTAGCAGTTTTACTCTATCATACACACACCCCCACCATCATCTAGGGTCATGTCAATATTTTCTATTCATTTCTGTGAGTGTTTCAGAAGACTTATATGATTCAAAATTATTTGCCTGTGTGTGCATATGGAAATGTATTCTTTATGATGTCTTTCACCTATTCAATGATGGCTCAAATGTTTCCAGCAAACAACCTTTCAACAAACCTTGAAATAAGAAGAGATTAACCTTACAAAGTCTGTACTAATTTTCACCAGTTTTTACTACACAAACAAGCAGTACTGAAGAATCTGTTTGATGTGTGACATTGAGATCCCCTTCATCAACTTTTGTGCTGCACACAGAGTCAGAAATCTCAATCTTTTCAATTTATATGCCTGCGCACTTGAACGATTTATCAAAGAACATGCTCATTTCCAGAGCAAGAAGCAATTAGTCATATTAAATATTCAAGACAGTGAATGAACAGAACACTTTAGAAATTAGAAAGTAAACACACAAGAATGAATTCTTATCACATCAATAGTTTAACTATAGGAGATCAGGCTCTCTTAGATAAAATACACAGTGCTTACTGTACTAACTGAACCAAACAAAGGTTGTGCACTTACAGAGCTCTTGCCATGTTATGCAAGATTAACCATTGTTAGGGTACCAAGTCAGACTCTTGTGTTAACTTTTAGGATCAGTGCTTAACTCTACTTTTCTCTACTTCCCAGCCTCTCCTCAAAATAGACTCTATTCAAAGCCCAGAATTTTACCATATAAAAACACACTGGGGGCTGGAGAGATGGCTCAGAGGGATAAGAGGCTTGATTTTTAACCATTAGAACCTGAGTTCATACCCCTACTACCCATGTAAAAAGCCAGGCACTATTGTGCATACCTGTAACTGCAATATTGGCGCAAGGAGACGAGCATATCCTCAGAGTTGACTGGTCAATCAGTCTAGCTGAAACAGCAAGCTTCTGGTTCAGAGAGAAATGTGGGATATTTGTACACTGTGTGAAAATGTATTGCTATGATTGGTGTAATAAGAAGTTGAACGACCAATAGCTAGGCAGGAGATATAGGCAGGACTTCCAGGAAGAGAAAGAGGAAGTAGGAGATGAATCTAGGTGTGCAAGAGTGATAAAGGTAAACACCTGACATACTCCTCTGGCCTCTACATACATATGCACAGTGCATCTCATGCTTGTACCATACACAAACACACGTTGACTGTGCATACTAAAGATCATTACTATGAGATGTGATGGACAACAGTGTAATTGCACCAGCCAACTAACCAATTAGAGTTGTTTTGTATTTATGGATGTGGACACGTGTTGTGCTCTATGTTATCCCCTAGAGTGAAAAGAAAACCAAAATTACGTTGCTTGCAAAATCCTGAGCTTGACTTTCACAATGTGTTTAGACAATTGCCTTTTGTGTACTTTCTAGAATTACTAATCTCCTTCCAGGTATTTATTTTATTAAAAAAAATGTTCCTGCTGGCTATGATTGTAAGAAGCTCAGCTCTTGGGACATGGAAGCAGGAGGATTATGAATTTGATATCAGTCAGAGCCCCATAGCAAAACCCTGTCTCAAAAAGGAAAAAAAAAACTCCACTGTCTGCTATTGTTTTCTACTGCAAGAAGTGTGTAATTAATTTCTTCTACAAGAAAAGATTCTTTTAACTGAAGTGATAAGACCAAAGGGTTTATATCTTAAAGTTATTCTAGTTGCCGCTCACCTGGCCATCAACCACAACCAGCACATAGAAAACCAGAGGAAGCAGACGGATGCTGCCCTTGCCCTGCACTGTCATTGTCTTACAACCTGTGGGATTCACATCTGTTTAGGGAAACTATACGTTTGCTTTGGTGTCCTTTACAAGGAGAGGTAGGCAGAGAACCATTTCCAAACACATTAGATATTTCCAAATCACTCTAATGGTCTATTAATGGAAGTGTCAGGAGGCAATAATGGATGCCATTCATAGTAAACATATGAATGCACGTGCGTACGCACAAACACACACACACACACTGAATTACATTTTAAAAGCAAATTCTCACTCTGTACAAATGAGAATACTTTCCAAGTGCAAAGCAAATAGTGAAAATGGACTTCAAGGTCTGGAGAGCTACGTCAATGGTTAACAGCACTCTCTGCTCTTAAAGAAGACTTGGGGTCAATCCCAGAACCCATATGGTGGCTCTCAATCTGTAACTCCAGCCCCAGGAGACCCATTCCTCTTATGGTCTCTGTGGGTACTGCATACACATGGTACAGACATACATTCAGGCAAACACTCATACATCAAATAAAAACAAGTAAAATCCGAGAAAAATTTTAAAGACAGAAGAAAGACCCTCATTAGATGCTGATCATTCAGACAATCTACTGCTTCTAGACGATCCCACAAATGTCAATCAATTTTGAGAAATGATGTAAAAGTTCAAAAGAGTCTAATTCTCTGCAAAATCAGAGTCTACAATGAACATGACAGTTTCTGATTCACAACACTTTATACCTTTCAACAAAATGGCCTTCATCATAATGCACAAGCTTATTTGCAGTGTGATTTAGTCATTTTTACCTCCAAATTTTTTGTGCAAGGGAAGGAATAATAAAAATTCATAATTTTCTAAAGAGTAAATAAAATAACACATATGGATTAACCAAGTGAATTGGAGGTCTCCCAGTAAAGCCTTTTCCTATTTATCTGCGGTTTTGTACCCAAAATAGAGATTCTACAAATCCAGCCTAGACTCACTTGAGAAGGGAGTCTCAATGAACTTAGATCAGCCTTGCATGAGCATGTCTGAACTGGACTGACTTCGTCATTAATTGACGTAGGAGGGTCCTGTGGGTAGAATCATCCCTAGGCAGGGGCCCTAGTGTGTACAAGAAAGCCAGCTAAGTAAGCCTGCGAGTCAGCTAGCAGCATTCTTCCAAGGTTCCTGTTTTACCTTCCTTGAATTACCATCCTGACTTCCACAGTAATGGACTGTGAATTGGAAGTATGAAACAAATAAACTTTTTCCTCCTCTAAGCTGCTCTTGGTCAGAGAGTTTTATCAAAGAAACAGAAAGGAAACGAGGGTATCTTCTAAAAGGAAGGGATAAAAGCCAACTTCAAGCCTCAAATTTAAAACAAAAATCCTTTTCAAAATAACAAAATAAGGGGTGAGGAAGGTCCTGATACAATATCACAAGAATAAATATTTTAAATTACTGTAGAGAAGGAGGAAAAGTCGTTCCATTCAATGGTTAGGGATTTGAATGGAGATATGTCATGGAAAAAACAAGCAAGCTTCTTTCTGCTTGGTGTGAAGCTTAAGGAAGATCTGAAGTGACCAGCAATGCAACTCAGGCATGCAATGCTTCTCCAATAGAGAGTGCCTGCATCCCTTGGACCTTCTGATGTTGATTCTGGCAGGAGGCCAAGCTGAGAACAGACAAGAAGAATGGTCTCATTCATTTATTTCTTAAACCACTTTCACCAAGTCAAGGCAATCTTTAGATTTTTTCTTTTAAGTCTTGCATGTGTTGACCTATCTAAAGTATATTTTGCTAAACAAATCTTATAGTTCTTTTATTTTGAGGAAGGAAAGAACCATAGTGCTTTTAGTTTGAGAAAGGCTGATCCATATCCTGGGAGGGTGACTTGGAGGTGTAGAAATTTACATGTCCGAAGCCTGAAGTGATACCCATGGGAGAGTAAAAGAAGTAGGACTAGACAAAGAAGGGGCAGAGTCTCCAGCCAGATACAGATGTAGACATAGATACAGATGTAGACGCAGATACAGACACAGATGTAGACATAGATGTTATATAGATATAGATATGGTATCAATACAAATATACAGAGTGTGTATATCATCACTCAGCCAACACTAGTCCATGACGCCTTGTGAGGCCTAGATTTTTTTTTTAAGATTTATTTTATTTATTATGCATACAGTATTCTGCCTGCATGTGTCCTTGCAGGCCAGAAGAGGGCACCAGATCTCACTACAAGTGGTTGTGAGCCACCATGTGGTTGCTGGGAATTGAACTCATGACCTCTGGAAGAGCAGTTGATGCTCTTAACCACTGAGCCATCTCTCCAGCCCGAGGCCTAGATTTTTGACAAGTTCTGCCTTATTGTGTGCAAAGGGGAAGTTTTGTAAAATAAGGCCATTTCAGATGGGAAAGTAAGCATCTTCCTGAATTTCCAAGCCTAAGAAAGGACTCAGGCTAACAGAAGCAAACCCGGATACTGTCTCAGGCAGGCTTTTATGGTCACAAGGGCTTTTTAGAAAAAGACTTATTATTCTTTATGTGCATGTGCTTGCGCGCGCGCACGTGTGTGTGTGTGTGTGTGTGTGTGTGTGTGTGTGTGTGTGTGTGTATTTAAATGCAAGTATAGTGCACCGCATATGTTCAGGTGTTTGAGTAGGTCTGGAGACTATGAACTCTGCTGAAACTGGAGCCACAATCAGTTATGAGCTGCCCGACAATGGCGCCTGCAACTAAGCCTAGATCTGCAGGAAAGAACCCGAGTACACTGCAACAAGTTCTCTTCAGGGCTGAGCCATCTCCAACGCATCACAATGACGTCTTAGACGAGCATTCCACGTTGTTTCTTGGTAAGTTGCATCTACTGCCCCAGGGTGCAAATTCCCTGTCGTTCTTCCTACATGCTAGAGCAAGGATCTGAACACAACAGCAGGAAGAGTCAATTTCCTGACGTCCATCATCACAAGATTCTCAGGAGCCTGCCCATTCGGCCGCCTGTTCTGTTGAAGGAGAGCAAGCCCATGTTTGAGACTGCTGCAACTGAGGTGTTCTCTCCAATGCCTGTTTATTAATATGTATCAAAAGCAAATCCGATTGCATTTCTCTCTTCAGCCCTGACTCAGGACCTTCTGGATAGTAATCGGAAATTTTGAGACATCTGATCAAAACAATGTTTACGCTCCTCACACATTCATTGGCTTTGGTTTTTTAGCCCCACTTGTTTAAATTTTTTGAGAAATTCTACTTATATTTTTTAATCGCTGGCATTATTTACATTTGCATGATGTGAACAAATTTTGTAACACCTAATGGCCATCAGAAGATTCAGAACTGTTTTCTTTCTGTCTTCAGAGGCTTTAAGGAACACACACAGAAGAGGTTGCGATTTGCTGGATAGAAACAAGCACTGAACACAATGTTTCAGACAGACTCAAACCCTGATTTGGAATTTAGAGTTCCATCCTTGCTGACGGTGTGTGAAGGAAGTTTACACACAATGTGTCAGTTCTCACTCCTACGTGATCCCTCCAGTGGCCTGGATGATAAGCACTTGCTTCTGAGGCTCCTCGGTACAGGCCTCTGGCTTTGCTCTCTCAGTTGCTGGGCTCTGCCGTTAGATAGCAGCCATGCTTTTACTCGTGATGGGAGCCGTTTACTTGCAGGCCTCCGCCATGAGATCATTACTGAGGAAGGATCGCATGCCCTGCCTCACACACCTTCTTTCCTCATTTCTACTGGTCAGAGACTGTTTATACCGCCTCTTTCCTCTGACTTTCTTCCGATTTCTCACCTTTGTTCCCCATTATTACTATATTGCTTTTCTTATACCCAAGGCCTGAGAAGTACTCAGGACTTTTGGACCCTGATGTACCACTTTTTATCTATCAGTGATCCTAGATCTAAAAATGGCTTAAGCATGACTGAGGGGAACTTCCACAAATTCATCAGAACAAAGGGGTATTTCAACTCAATAGTGGAGTGGGGGCCTTTGGGCTCAACCTCAAAGGCTTATCGCAGCCTAGCTTTCTCACAGAAGACACTGTCTTTGGTGTTCCTACTGCTAGATGTCCCTACTCCACCAGACTCTACCAGCCACAGATATAGTCCACATTCCGACCTTAACTGTCTCCGTATGCATTGTTGAAAAGTCTTCCACAGAAAGCCATTCATATTCACCTGGAAAGCATAGTCTCCTGTGAGCCCACAGCCGCCCCCAACCTCTCCTTTCCTCCATCTTTGCATCTCAACAGAGTTTATTACATTAGTTTTAATTACAAATTCTTCTGCTTTAAATCATCACTGTCTCATAGGTTCAGGGTCTGACGAGAAGTCACTCAATAGTTGTTCATTGGAGGAATAATGATATTCATAAAGGACATTTTCGATAGTATGCGAACAAATATCTTCCTTTGCCAACAGCTGTTACTACTTATGTTATCATCTATACACAAACCTAAACTTACAGACTAAACTATCTATAGGATTCACAGCTTAATTCCCACCATTTTTTAAGTATTAAACTAGCTTTGTTTGTAATAGGCAAAAACCAGAAACAACTCAAAATAATCTATAGGAAAATAGACAAGCCAGTTATGACAGAAATCATATTATAGAATTCTATTTGGCAATGAAAAAGCATGGCAACTAGGAACCAGATGAAATCAATAATTTCCATCCATCCAGTATTAACATTTGAAGCCATTAGTGTGAGGCATGATGATGTTAAAGTTCCAACTTATTATTTACAACTTTAATTTTCAACTTATGCACTTCAATAATACTTAATTATAAAAAGGCTAATAAGCCCTTTTAGTTTGTGACTGAGAACATGCTTGCTGCACATGCATGACCATCTCAGCCATGATCTTTAGTACCCACACAAAAATGAGGCATGGAAGTACGGACTCCAGTCCCAGCACTGGGATGGGGTAGAAGTAGGGGACAATGAAGGTTTGTTGGCCACATAGTCTAGCTGACTCTGTGAACTCTGGGTTCAGGAAAAAAATTGTCTCCAAAATAATAACAATAAGATGGAAAGCAATTGAGGGATACATTTGACATTGACCCCTGGCACCCACATAGTTATGTATACATGTGCACAAACATATATGTACACACACGTGCACACACAAATAAAACAAAAATAAAAGGATCTCAAGTTTATCCTATATACTTTAAATTTTCTGAGTTTTTATTAACACACAATATTTGTACATATTTGTAGATAGGTAATGGTGACTTAGCACATATTTAATGCATGTGTAAAAATCAAATTGATGATCATCTTTAAATAACAGACACAAATGTTTCCTCTTGGTCCTCACTAGTGGCAATATCACAATATTGTCCAGAAAGTCAAATAATTTTCCCCATAAGAGACCACTTGGGAAGGAAAGAAAGACTAGAAGAAAATATTTGAAGACAATTTATTCGACAAATGACTAGCATCTGGGACATATAAAAAAGCCTCACAACTCAACAGTAAAACTATGAGCAATCCAATCAGAAAATGGGTAAAGGTCACAAACGGACTTCTGCTGTCAAGGGCATGGACAGCAATCCATCATAGGAAAAAACATCAGAATCATGACTCCCTTGGAAAGCCAGATGAATACTGCAGTGAGATATCACTATATAGCTGTCAGAACAGCTGAAATAACAAGTAGTCAGCCAAAACCAAATGCAGACAAAGCGATGGAGAGACCAGGAGTGGATCCTTTTCATGCTGCTGCTAACATACACTGATAACACTCTGTTGGAAGCAACTTGGCATTGCCCATGAAAAATAAATGCACATTGACCCTACAAATGGCCTTTTGCTGTTTTTTTTCCTAAGGTTTATTTTTATTTAGTTTTGTGTCTACATGTTTTGTGTGAATGTATGCCAGTGTGGGGTGTGTATGCAGAGGCCACACTGGAGTTACAGGTGGTTGAGAGCCACCTGATATGGGTGCTAGTAAATGAGCCCAACCAAGGTCCTCCAGAAGTGCAGAAAGGGATCTCACCTGCTGCGCCATCTCTCCAGATCCCTACTGGACTTTTATTCCCAGAGAAAAACAGGTTCCCAGAAAATTTGCATGTATTTTATGGCAACTTTATTTAATAGCCCAATAGACAATAATCTCAGATTGTCCCTTAACAAGTTAATAGTAAAACAAATTGTTGCACAAGAAAGCTGTGGAATACTGTTCAGAAATAGAGGATAGAATTCTTGACACACAGCAACATAGATGAATCTAAGTAGAGGGCCAAAAAGAGGAGTAGGTAGGCCCACAAAGCTATAACATTCTGCTTTTTAAATGGGAAACTTTATGAATAGAAGACCGGGATTGTAAATGGAGGTTTCTGTCCCATCAGCAACTTCCAAATACCCAGCAGCCATTTCTCAAATAATTTACTTGGAAGCTTAATATTACTTATAAATGCTCAGCCAGTAGCTCAGGCTTATTACTAACAAGCTCTTACACTTAAATTAACCCATAATCCTTATCTATGTTAGCCACCTGGCTTGGTATCTTGTCTCAGTATAACATTCTCATCTTGCTTCCTCTACATCTGGCTGGCGACTCCTGACTCCACCCTCCTTTTTTCCATCATTCTCAGTTTGGCTTTCCCACCTAACTTCCTGCCCAGCTACCAGTCAATCAGCATTTTACTAAACAAATTCAAGTGACAAATCTTTACAGTGTACAAGAGGATTATTCCATAGCATTTCCTCTTTTTTGTCTAATTGAAAAGGAAGGTTTTAACTTTAACATAGTAAGATTATATACAACAAAAACAATTATCAAATAAGAATTACAGTAACACTATCTAATCCATTTGCATTTGGTAAAATTAGAGAAAGGAATTATTTATCTTGTCTTGGTGAGTCTAAAATTTTGTGTCTAATTTACTTTCTATTATAACTAAGTAAAAGTATAATTATAACTATTTAGTCCTCAACTCCATCAGAGACCTAGGAAGGATATAATATAATGCTGAGTAACAGGAAGTGCAAGGCAAACAACTTCCAAAAATTAAGGAATGACAGAAACAGCTGGCTGCCTGGACAATCATCCAAGGTTCCTTTCCAGTGTTGGCATTTCATCCAACTGACGCGCATCCATCTTCAGCCTACAGGCCAAGCATATATGACAGTTATCTGTGAAACAGGATTTTTGAAGAACTGTCCCATCTTTTCTTGGCAAAGTTCAGCAGTCACTTTCTTTTCTGTCCTGCTTGGCCAATTTGGACAACATATTGTCAGTAGTCTAGGCAAGGACAGTTTGCCCAGTGGCTAACTTTAACATGAATAAAGTAAATTTCACATGGTGTCTCTTCAATGCCCATCATCTTCTCTGAAGTAGATTGTTGCTGCCAGGAGCACACATGTCTCATTGTCATTAAAAAAAAGAACCTTATATTATATTATTAAAACATCTTAAATGCCATATTCTATAGATCTCTGAAGTGTTTGAACATTGCCTGTCTATCTGAAATATGTCTTTGTATACCTAGAAAACCTAACTAACATGAATATAAGTTTAACTCTTATAGATGACTATTAATCTGTATTTCTTAATTAAACATTGCATTTTTAAATGAGCTACAAAACCACAATACTTCTTAAACAAGAGAAGAAATATACATATAGTGTAACAAAATTAACTTTAAACTTGTATTAATAAACCAAAACCTATACTAATGTAAAATATATAAGATTAATAGTTGTTTTTTGGATTAAAGTAGATTCAATAATCTACCCTTTGATCATATCATTTCTATATCACCCCTTTTCTTTTCAGAACAAGATTCCTGAATCTAATCTCCTTTGTTCAGCTTTTTCCTGACTATAATCCATAACAACTTGTAACCAACCCCCCCTAAACAATGACAAACATTCATAATTTAGTTTTGGGAATGTGGGTGTAGTTCTCTAGACTACTTCCTGTTGGTGCTGGTAATCTTTGATGGACATGAGAAAATTTAGAATTGTAGTCAAGTCCTGACTGTAGTATACCTTGAGACTGTACCATCTCAGCCAGTAATCTTGAAGCTGTTCTGAATGCAGAACTCTGAGGATACTGCAACAGAGGTGCTATGAAATGTTGAGTCATCTGGGCCATTCATTCCCATTGGAAATTTTTCAGGGCAGTCTTCCTTGATCAAACCTGACTTTTCTTAACCCAGAATAAATCCAGAACCTCTCATTTCCTATGGAAATAAAAGAAGAACCTCTTTCCCAAAGTAACATATCTTTTGACTTAAATTTTGAAGTCAAGATATTTTTAAAATATATAGGTTGGTCTAATCTAGCAGTTTTCATAATCAAATGTCTCTCAGCAGTTATCATTTGTTCATTAGCCATCAAAAAAATTAAAGACAACACAGTAACATACAGTATCTAGATTATCTGTGTATTTTCCATCTTTACATGACTTATTATATTTTTTCATTATTCTATTTCTTTTTAAAAAAGAGACTTTCTCTACCCTTTTTCTTTTTTCTCTCCCAAGCCTACGTATATTTTTAAATGCACTGTAACCTGCATAGAAGTCTTGTTTTTTTGTCTGAATCTGTTTTTACTGTATATCTCTGTCTTTTTTGACCACATTAGCATTTAAACTGCTAAGTGATGTGACTAGGACCAAAGTTGAGGCTTTGGTGGATGGTTCCACCCAGCTCCTTGGTCTGTGAGAGCTTAGCTTCATGATACAATTACTGGTGAGAGCCATGTTTACCACCTCAACTCTGGGGAGATTTTGGACCTGCTGTCACCAAGTAGAACCCCACTAGCTGCTCATAAACTCCATTTAACTGCTCAGTAGCAGGACCTCCCAAAAGAGCCATCCATGTTGCCAGCACAAACCAGGAAGCCATATCTTAAAGGAGCTAGTGTCTCTGCTTACCGCCAGCAAACAGAGCCCACCAAGAAAATGCTACTACCAAGAAGCTATGCTTGACTCTGTTTTTTTTTTTTTACGTATTTAGAATCCTTTTTTAAAGCTTTCTTAGGTTTTATGTGGAAATTCTTAGCTCATGTTGGGTGCCTTATGTAAACAGAGGTTTCTGTCCCACCAGCAACTCCCAAATACCCAGCAGCCACTTCCCAAATAATTGACTTAATATTAATAATTATAATATTAATATTAAGCTTAATATTACTTATAAATGCTCAGCCAGTAGCTTAGGCTTATTACTAACTAGCTCTTACACTTAAATTAACCCATAATTCTTATCTATGTTTAGCCACCTGGCCTAGTATCTTTTCTCAGTATGATATTCTCATCTTGCTTCCTCTGTATCTGGCTGGCGACTCCTGACTCCTTTTTCCCATAATTCTCAGTTTGGTTTTCCCACCTAACTTCCTGCCCAGCTACCAGCCAATCAATATTTTATTAAACCAACTTAAGGACAAATCTTTACAGTTGTACAAGAGGATTACTCCATAGCAAGGGATAGGTCAGGAGATGGAAAGAAAGATTTGGGTACAGTTATAACAGGGATCTTGTTGGGTTAGAACTAGTCAGTATCTTGGTGATTGTGGTGGATATACAAGCCAATATAAGTGACAAAATGAATAAAAATGATATACATGCAAACAGATATGTAAAACTGAGGAGATCTGTATAAGAATTTTAGATTGTATTGCTGTCAATATTCTGATTATGGTCTTATACTCGGCTTTTACAAAATTTGTTGCTGAGGAAACTGGACAAGGGGCACAAAGTGATTTCTCCAAATTATTTCTTACAACTATTTGTGTATCTATATGCATCTCAATTAAAATTTCAATTTTCATAATATCAATAAATAGTGATTATTTCATTTGTTTCACCAACTGAAGAACAACTTTGCACAATATGTTGATAGCACTAGAGACCTGGTTAATCCATGAGAGAGAAAACTTCAGATGTTAGGAGGCATATATTTTCTAAGCACAGAACCTAACCTTAGAACATTAGTTTAATAAGAAAAGGAAGGAAGGGAGGGAGGAAGGGGAGAGGAGGGGAAGGAAAGGAGGAGGGAAAGAAAGAAGGACTCAGATATCTAGACCCAGTACACTAGCTCCCTGGGAAAGAACCTACTATTTGGTGGTCACAGGGATAAGAAGGACCCAGCACACCTTTGGCTGGCTACAAAGGAACACCAGCACATCTCTGAGTAAATGCCCTGCAAATCCTGTTACTGTTTGTTCTGTCAAGTGAGAGTTGCATTGAAATGTCCCCATCCCAGCCAGTCCCATGTTCTCTCCAGGATCTGGCAACCATCATTCCACACTGAATATCCATGCTATTAACTTCTAGACTCTACACAGCAGAGATAGTGTGTGATATTTGTCTCTCACACTTAGTTTATTTCACATAATATAATAATCTCCAATTCCATCCATGTAATCACAAATAACAAAAATTTTTCTTTTAATGGCTGAATAGTATTTCACTGTGTATTAAAACCCCATGTTCATTAATAGATACTTACACTGGTTCTATTTCTTGGTCTTTGTGAATAGTGCCGCAGTAACACAGGAGTGCAGATGTTTCTTTGATTTCATTTTCTTTGGGTATGTTCCTAGTAGTGTGATATCTGGATCAAATGGTATTTCTATTTTTTTAAAGACTCCATACAATTCTCTGCAATGATTATCCTGATTTAAATCCAACCATTGCTATAAATGGTTCCTTTTGTCCACATCATTGTCCTAATATGTTTATCTTCAGTCAGTTTTATGATATTCTTCCCAAAGTAAGAAGATATCTTACTGTAGATTATGTCTGCATTTTCCTGATGATTGATTAATTCATTTCAGGGATGTAAAGATGCTTCAATATATGCAAATCAATAAAGGTGACTGATGATTTGAAAGAAAATGGTCCCCAAAGGGAGTGGCACTATTAGGAGGAATGGCCTTGTTGGAAGAAGTGTGTCACTGTTGGGGCAGGCTTTGGGGTCTCTTTTGCTCAACTTTCCCTCAGTCAACTTCCTGTTGCCTTCAAGATGTAGAACTATCAGTCACTCCAGCACCACATCTGCCTGCATGTCACCATGTTCCCCATCATGATAATGGACTGAACCTCTGAACTGTAAGTGTAACTGTAAGCCACCCCAATTAAATGTTTCCTTATAAGAGTTGCCGTGGAAGCCGGGTGGTGGTGGTGCATGCTTTAATCGGGAGGCAGAGCCAGGCGGATCTCTGTGAGTTCGAGGCCAGCCTAGTCTCCAAAGCGAGTTCCAGGAAAGGCGCAAAGCTACACAGAGAAACCCTGTCTCAAAAAAAAAAAAAAAAAAAAAGAGTTGCCGTGGTCATAGTATCTCTTCATAGCACTAGAAGAAACCGTAAGACAGTGACGTCACATCAATAGATTGAAGCACAAAGCACAAGAATGGCAGGATCATCTCAACAGATTCAGAAAAAACATTTTGTTAGTCAACATTGCTTCTAATAAAAATGATGGAGAAATTAACGAAAGAAGGAATGTGCATCAACAGAGTTAAAGGAGCTTGTAACAAGACAACTAGCATTATCACATAGTGAGAAAAAGCACTACAGAGCAAACAAAAAGGAGAAAGAAATTCAGGGCATCCAAATTGGACAAAAAGGCAAAATTGTCATTAATTTGAAGATGACATTATCTTCACATAGTAACTTCCTAAAATAATAGTCTACCAAAAAATTCAGAATGTGTGAATTCAGTCAAGTTGTTAGATGTAAAATCAATACACAATTATCAGCAGCATTGTTATGGGCCATTAAGGAACTGAAATACGAGACAAGAGAGCAGTTCTACTTACAGTAATTCCAAAAGTAAAAGGCACGGGGCTAAAGTAAACAAAAATATGAAATATGTCTGTAGTGAAGTCATAAAACATTGATAAAGAATTTGAAGAAGATACCATAAATGAAAAAACATCTAATATTCATGGAAATCAGAAGAATCAAACTACTAAAATATCCACATTAGTCAAAAGAATCGATAGGTTCAATGAAACATTGATCAAATATTACTGAAATTCTTCAGAGAACTAAGAAAATTAAATTTATATGGAATCATAAATCAAAACCAAATAATTAACATCATTTAAGTAGGAAGAACAAACTAAGAATTATACTACCTGATTTCTAAATATACTACAAAGCTGTAGTAACCAAAACAGCATGGCATAAGCATAGAAACAGATGCATAGACTGAAGTAACTGAACAGAGGGCCAGGAAGTGAGTCCATGTGTTTACAGCCACCTGATCTTCAGAGATGGCACTGAAACCATGTACTGGAGGAAGAGAGGCCTTCTCCATGACTGCTGTGGGAAAGATGGATATACATTCAGAAAAGTGAAAATAGAAATCCTCTTCTTGTCATATAAATAAAAAATAAACTCAATATGAATTAAAGACTTAAATGTAAGATCTAAAATGAAAAAACTGCCTGAATAAAACATAGGGGAAATGCTTCAAGACATGGGATGGGGCAAAGATTTCGTGTGTGTGTGTGTGTGTGTGTGTGTGTGTGTGTGTGTGTGTGTGAAAATTCCAAAGGCACAGCAAAAAAAAGCAAAAGTAAAAAATATGTGTACCACACACTAAAATGTTTCAGCAACTGAAACAATTACCTAGTGAAGAGACTACCTAGGGAACACAATTATGTAAATTAAACCTTACAGGGGGAACTGATATCTGAAATTTGCAAAGAGCTCCAAAGGCTCAATAGGAAAAGATGTGGCTCAAAAGCTGTGTGTGTGTGTGTGGGGGGGGGTGTCCTAGACTTAAATAGACATTTCTTAAAAGATGACATACAAACAGACAAATGTATATGAAAAAAATTCAATATCAGAAATCAGCCTTTGAATCTCATACATGACGGGGTTCCAATCCTGATGTGAACACACCTCCTCACTTTGCACAGTACATTGTGATATTGGGTAAATATTAACCATATGGTTAATCATCTGGACATGGAGATGGCAGCACCAATGTTTCTGGGATTTCCTGGAGTCTGAGCAACACAATGACTTTAAATAAGCAATTAAAGCATGTAGCTAATATGGTGTATTCATTTAGTGCCAGGTTGCCGGTGTCGGGGCAGACAGATAAAATGAAGCCAAGGGAGAAATGTGCCTCTCTCAGGTCTGGGAGTTAGATGAGGTCCTGAAGATAAGGCTCTGCTGATGAAAGCAGTGGCCAAGCCTTGAGGGAGTCTGCAGCTGAATGACAGGAATGTCCCAGGCCAGTGTGTGAGAAGGCTGGAGGGGAAGAGGAGGGACTTTCGGGAGCTCACCTCCTTTCTAGTGGTTACACTTAGTGGTGACTATTACTGATGGGCTATCTTTGTGTATCAGGTTTTGCAACCTTTTGACTTTAAACACAAGGAAAAATAGTTACTTGAAGTACAGACAAGGCTAGATTTCTGAAGTCAAAGGAGCTGATAGCCTGGAAGAGTAAACCAGTCAAGGATGGGAATACTAACAGGGGATGGAGCTTCACACACACACACACACACACACACACACACACACACACACACACACAAATTTACAATTTACATAACAGTAATCTGTACCTGTTTTGGCCTTGCTAACTGTCTTAACATTTTCAGGAAGTGGATGCTGCTGTTGGCAGTACAGTTCAGATTTTCTTCCCCTCAATTGAAAGCAGGGTGGTGAGGCTTAATTATGCTGCATGGAGATTTAATAAGGTATCACCAAAATTACCATGAGATCTCATTGTGTTTACTAGAGAACTCTAAATATCTGGGATCATACCTCTCATGGCCAGATTCCAGAATGATGCTCCTGGACACTCTGAGATTGCACCATATAGTAAGACTACAATGAAGCTGCCACACCTAATTGCTGGAAAATGATTTATCATTTCTTTCCAGGTGCAACTTAAAGTGCAGTTTGATAGTGATGTTCTTCAAAGAGGCCAAAAGAGAATACATGCTGCACGAAAATTGACAGGGAAGTGCACGCAGAGAAAGCACACTGATTAGTAGCTCACTAATGACATCGCTCCAAAGCACTAGCTGAAAACTTCAGCTTTCGTTCCTTTTTTCACAAAGCACCAGTTGTTCCTCTAGGTAGAGACTGTCAAGATGAGGTGAAGGAAGCTAGCAGTGGACACAAATGATGGCAATGTCGTGTTCATAAACATTAGGTAATAATGAAACACTAGAGTTATGATGTGGTGATACACACATCACTGTGACAACGACCAGCCCTAGAGAAAGGAATAGCACTAAAGGGTCACACTGTGACAGTGCCAGGAAAAGCTCTGTAGCCCCGCCACACACTCACAGCAGAAGAATTGGATCACTCCGGAAGGAGCGTTAGAGGACCCACGCAGATTTAATACCTGTTGACTAACCCTGGTAGATGCTTCACACTCTATAATGAAACTAGCGTGCAGCCAGTGAGTAGAACATCTTGTCCCAAGAAGCCACCACTCATTATTTTGTCTACAGCCCTTGTGGCATGAAAACTTGCTTTTGTTTTCACCATGGAACCTCTTCTCATTTCCTTTAATTGACCTAGCTCATAATGTTGATCCTAGAAAAATCTGAGCAGTCAGAGACTTGTGTTTCTTTCTAAAGATTATCCTAGCTTATGAATAGTAACAGGGTTCATTCATACCAGTCCCTGTACAAGAACAAGCTAATGTCAGCCGTCCCTTAGACTCCTGGGTGTGACACATGGGACTTTGTATGGTTCTCATCACATGCTTCTGGCTTGAAATTGACAATTTAGGATTGATCTTCTTATTTCCTTTTCCTTTATACCCATAGTCTTATTGTGTGTTAATTAAGCTCTACGGATTTTATCCCCAAAAGGGCTGTAATATAATAGTCTTTGTGATGCTGTTTGGTGATGGTATTATCACTCTGTGACAATTGTTATGCTCTTCTTCACTTCTCTCTCTGCATGTAAATGAGCCAACTCGGTTAGATACCATAAATACACACACACACACACACACACACACACACACACACACACACACACTTAATCAAGGTTCCATGAAGCTCATGAAAGATTAACAGAGATTTTTACTCTTTGATTTGTTACTAATTTAAGCATTGGCAATTTTGGGCCCAGGGCTTATTACAACTATCTCTCTATAACTTTGCTGGAATCATGATCTATAATTTGGCCCATAACTGAAGAAACTGTGCTCTTTTCCAGTTCCAAGAGTAGTCTTCAGATTTTGCAAGTAATGTTAATTCTCAGTCTCAGCCTCTGAGAAGGTTCTAGACTCTTGTGCATTATGGAGCACCCACAGCCAATCCCGAAATAAGCAAGTGCTTTGGTTTTTATATTAGCATTGTAAGTTCTTGGATCTTCTGTCTGTGATCATGCTTAACTATTCATAAGATGCAAATGGCCGACATCACACACTTTCTTTGGAGCAGGTGTTCTTGGGCAATGCTTTCGAAAGGATAACAAAAAAGGAGGCTGGAAAGACCAGAGAAAAACAGCCGCAGTTTTGCCAAGAACCAGACCCATACTTCATGAGAACTAAGTTGCATTTGGCTCCTAATTTCTCCATCAGTTTGTGCTGTGTTTTCATGAGAATGAGGTAACATGTGAATCCTTGGGACATGGCAAACGCCCAATAAATATAATTTTTACAACTATATCGAACGTTTTCTTGTCAGAAGCAGGGTTTTTTCTCAGTTGACAAAAACGAAAAAGTTAATACTTACTTGAGCCAATAAGAATAAAAAATTTTAGGCTGAGAATGCATACTTAATGTTACCATAAAAAGTCTAAGCCTTTCCATGATCCAAGAATATCATAGTTTCCTTGAAATTAATTCCAAAGAACCTAAGAATTTCCCGTTTCTTATCTCCAGCTCTCCAAGCTATCTTTCCAAATGGACTTGTTTTCAACCCTCCCCAGTTTTATTTGTTTGGGTTAAATTAAGACAAAAAAAATCAAGTCAAATTCACTATTAATTTCTCCTGGCACATATTAAAAGGAGAATACTAATAGAGGAAAGAGGCAAATATCCTCATCTAAAAGCAAAATTCTGGGTTAGGAGTTGTACACACAGTGCTTGGTGTTTCTGTGTGCTAGCTGCTGACCTGGAGAGAGACTACAGGTCTCCTGCTTCACCATTTCAGGATGGGAATATTTGCTCCTCTTCAAAAGGTTGTATGCAAGCAACTCTGTTAATTAAATATGAACAGGTGAATGCCAAATTTTAGGGTCCAGGACTCTTACTGCTAGCCTCAGCGTTGAGCACAGGTACATAAAGTATATAGAAATACTGTGATTTATATGGAAACACGCTCCCCCAAGCGTAGGTAGCCCCATGTTCATGGACTGGCTGACATAGCTGATGTTAACTGAGTGAGTAAGAATTGAGACTATGAATGAATGAGACTGTATGGAATTTGTGCTAAATGTTAAAGCAGTGGATATGTACATGATTAATATTTTTGATACTTGCTTTTAATCTTTAATAACTTCTAAGTACTCTTTCCATTCTCCACTCTTTAAAAAGTTGTTAGGCAATTAATTCTCTAAAGAACAACAACCATTCTTCTTGTATAATATTAGTGGGACCAGCCTTAATATTATACATCCCAGGGACTCAGGAGAGAGAACTACTAACAGCGAGGACTATTTTTTGGAAATAGAATCTCAGCACACCGAGCTCTGTAGTCCACTTGCTTTAATTTCTCTGGGATAACATCCACATATACACAGCTTCAGTTCTGTTCTCGTGCCTAGCTCCTTTCTTGCCTGATTTCTCTCTATATTTATCTACTGCTCCCTCTAAGTTCTATCTTAATTCTCTCGTCTTAACTCTGCCTCATCTAGGTCCTTTTCATCTTGTCCTTACCCAGCTAGGACTTTCCCATTTGGCTCTTTCTCATCTTCCATCTCGTTCCTCTAGTTCTCTCTTCTAGCCCTTCAATCTAGTTCTTCCCCATCTCAGTTTGTTCCTCTCAAGTTCTTACCCATCTAGTTTTTCCATTCTCTTTTCTCTTTTCCATCCCCTCGTGCCCTGGAAGTTCCAGTATATATATAGATATACTTACAAGCAGTATTCCCTTAGCAGTGCAAAGCCAGGCTTCCAGGGTCAAATGGAGGGGTGATAAGAATCACATAGAGGGGCAGTAATTGTTAATTATCATTTGCAACCCAAAAGGAAAATAACTAATGAGTTACCTAAAAGGTAAATTTGAGTAATATCTAAGAAGAGAGATCTTATGCGCTCAACTATAATCTTAAACATGATTGGTAGAAAATGTTAAAAATCTGTAACTTGCTAGGTCAATGGGAGAAAATAAAACTGCCTTCTTTTTTCCTGTGGCTCCTATCTGTCCAAGCTATCTGCAGTTTTCTTCTGCAAAGTGGGGGAAGGTATGCTCGGTCACTAGGCAACCTGTGTACAGCTAGATGCCTCTGGTGATAGTTAAAAGGAGATCTGGAACTAGAGGTAAGATTTGGGAAAGGAGAAAGTTAAGCTTAATTGGCACACCCGCCAGGCCTTCCCAAACAGGTAGTTTGGATGCTTAAGTCTGTTCTTAGAGAGTACAGAGGTATCTCTGATAAGGTACTTTCCTCCATCTGGGGATGGACCTGGCTGGATGCTGCCAATGCTGATAATTACAGGGAGGCTTGAACTGGGGTTCTGGCTGAGCGTAGCTGTCAGTGCAGAAGGTTATCTAAATATTCCTAGAAGTAGTTAGGTAAGGAATTAGAGGTCTGTAAAGTTAGTAAGACTGTAAGAGCCGGGCGGTGGTGGCGCACGCCTTTAATCCCAGCACTTGGGAGGCAGAGCCAGGCGGATCTTTGTGAGTTCGAGGCCAGCCTGGGCTACCAAGTGAGTTCCAGGAAAGGCGCAAAGCTACACTGTAGATGTAACCAACCGCTTATTAAATAATAAACACAAAGCCAATGTAAGGATGAAAGCCCAAAGAGGTCAGAGCTAAGAGTCTTACCCGATTTTCCGCCAGCTAGCTTCTCCCACCAAGAGATCTCTCCAAAAAGGAACTACTCCCTGTGTGTTCGTCTTTAAATAGGAGTTCTGTTCTGCCTTCTCATTGGTTGTAAACCCAACTACGTGACTGCCTTGTCACTGCCTCTCTGTACAGACCTCCAGGTCTCTATGGTTGGTATTGAGATTAAGGGCGTGTGTCTCCAATGCTGGCTGTATCCTTGAACACACAGAGATCTACCTAGTTCTGCTTACCAAGTGCTGGGATTAAAGGCGTGGACCACCACCGCCCCTTACCAAGTGCTGGGATTAAAGGCGTGGACCACCACCGCCCTGGCTTTCGCTATGGCTTGCTAATAGCTCTGACCCCTAGGCAACTTTATTTATTAACATACAAACAAAATCACATTTCAGTACAAATAGAATACCACTATATCTCCCCCTTTCTAATCTAATAAAAAGACAAAAAAAAGAAAGTTGTACCTAATATAAGAAAAACTATATACAAAAGTACAATAACTATATACAATATATACAAGTGATGAATACCTAAACAATGTCTAGTCCATTTGTATTTGACAAATTCAGAGAAAATAATTCCATTACTTATCCTGTTTTGGTAAGTCCAGAATGTACCTATTTCCTTTCTATCCTAACTAATCTTCAACTATAATTAATTAATCTTTAAATATAACTAACTAATCTTCAACTATAACTAACTAATCTTCAACTCCCTCAGAGGCCCAAGAAGGAAATAATATTACCTAACAAAAATAAAAACAGGAAGTGCATGCAAGCAGCTTCCAAAAAAATTGTGAGTTGACAGAAACAGCCAGCCGCCTGGACAGTCACCTGAGGTTTCTCCGCAGTGTTGGGGCATCATCTTCAGCCTATAGGCTTAACGTATCTGACAGACTCATTTGTGAAGTAGGATGTACACAAGGTCAACAGTTCAACCTCACCTTGGGTGAGAGCAGTCCATGTACCAGAAACACCTGAATTCCACTAGTGTCATGTCCTGATTCAGGATTTTAAATTCTGGAAATTGTTGATGGTTTTTTAATTCAGCTGTCCATTCTTCTTGACTGTGTATGTGTGGCTTCATCTCAGCATCCCGTTCTTCTCCACATCCCTCTATTAAATGCCAGTCTGCTATTGAGAGGCGTGAGCTTAGTTACTCTTCAAGAATAACTGTTTCAGCTGCTGTTCCATTGCACATCAGAAGTCATCGGCTCACTGCCTGTTCAGCTGCCTTCGAAGGAAAGGGCACTGTACCTTTTCCGGATTGCAAAGGCCACTTCAGGGATGGTGTCCTGGCCTCAGAAGATGCCTTTTGATAAAGCCATAACCACACTTGTTTTGGCAAGAATCGGTAGTCCTTTGTTTCATGTTCTGTCTGTCCATTTTGTCCTGTTGTCAGCAGTTGATTCGAGGATACTTTGTTGTCCAGTGGCTAACTTTTGCCACAATGAAAGTTAACTCCATATGCAGTTTCTTCAATGCCCATATTCTCTCTGAAGTAGATTGGTACTGCCAGGAGCCACATGTCTCATAGTCATAACAAAAAAGAAAATTTTTCTAAGTTATTAAAACATTTTAAATGCCATATTCTGTAGATCTCTGAAGGGTTTGAAGATGACCTGTCTATCTAAAATATATCTGCTCAATCTAGGAAACATACCTAATATGATTACAAGTTCTATTGTAATGTCTAACTACTAATTTTCATTTCTTTATATCCTAATAGTTGGTAATAATAACATTCAAGAATCAGCAATTTGCATTATTTTGTTAAATGAACAGTAGAAGTACAATTAGAAATATACATATAACATTTCCTAACAATATCAATTTCAATATATATAATTTGTATATAATATAAAACAATCCAATCCAATGTAAAGTATTTAAAACTAGCAATTGTCTTTTTCTTTTCTTTCTTTTTTTTTTAAACAAAAACCTTAAATCTTACCTCCTTTGCTTAGACCTTTTCCTAACCCTTAATAACAACTTGTAACCAAACCCTCTAAACAATGAAAATTATCCCAGACCCAAAACCCATTAAAAGACCAAAAAACCACCCGTCCCACACCACCTCTTTGGGAATGTGGGCGTCGTATTCTTAAAATTGCTTCCTGCTGGGTATGGGCGAAGGTATCTTATTCTGAAAAGAAAAATTTTAGGTTAATTGTCAAATTCTAGGAAAGGTAACTATATCCTTCGTTATCCAGTCTGTGTATAATGCCAAAGTTCAGGATTTATCTCAAGTCCTTATTCAAGTAGTCTTTGAAACTGGATCATCTCAGTCAGCCCTCTCAAAATTGTTCTGAGCACTTTGTAGTTCAAAGCTGATCTGCAGATGATGTTTGTCAGCTTAGTGATGTGATTATTGTCCACGTGGAATTGTTGTTGTTGTGGGGCCCCATCTTCTTTCTGGAGACTTCAGTTGATGTTAGGCCTGGCCATGAATTCCTGCAGAAAACTAATAAGAGACTCGAACACAAAGACATATATGCAGCTAATTGAAGCCTTTTTTCTTTCTAGAATTAGTTAGTACTCTATATGACCATTCATATCTAAACAGAGTATATATATCTATATATATTAATCTTGTAAACTTTGATATAAAATTCATACTTTAAGAACAGTTTAAAGAATCAGAATAGAATCAAAGAGTTGAGATTAGTAATAGAATAGTCCCTTAATTAATTTTGCTTTTTTATTTTTTCTGTCCCATAGCAGAAGATGGCTCTTCTTCTGGCATGATACAGGGAGTTTGCATTTTCCTTTTAACAACATGCTTGAGTTTAAAGGAGAGAGCCATTCTCCAACTCTAAAGTCAGCTTTAAATTTTATTTGAACTGGGACTATTAGAAGATCAATAGTGTTAAATTTCTTTAGAGAAGAGTAGAAACAAACATTTAGGAAGACTTATAACATTTTTTAGATGATATACCAATAGGCCATTTTACTCTGTTTCCT
>CABHPH010125083.1:0-13789 GCA_902168325.1 Peromyscus nudipes
TGGAAGCAGTAACCAAACATCGTCAGGCAGGGAGCTAATACATGCTTCTGTTCCTAAATCAGCTCTGCTCACAGGAAGGAAGAGCTTTCTATAACAAAGCCTCTACCACATCTTAGCATAGATAGGAAACAGACTGTATACAACTTACTTCCCCAGCCTCTCTCAGAGGAAGCTGATAGTGCTCATGCAATGCTGAGGAAGCTGCTTGAGCCATAAGCACAGCATTTACTTCTTTCATTTCTATTGGCAACTTGAGACATCAAGTTGATTCTGGGGTTGGGATTACTTTAAATAAGGGCATACAGACAAGACTGACCAGTTTATCTTAATAGAGCTGCCTGCTCCCCTGGCTATAGAACTGAAGGTGAGAAGCTAGAAGAATACTTCTAGTATAGTGGCTTACAGGGCTGGTAGGCTGGTCAGTCTCCTCATTATCATCCTCAGAGTCGCTGGTGGAATCAGGACGGCCTGTACCAGTGGGTGAAGCAGGTAGCTGAGAGAGGAAGGTTTGGAGCACTCGTAGATAAATCAGCAGGCCATCCTCAGAGAGTGCTCCTTTGAGAGACAATCAGCACATGAGTTACTAAGAGTTTCTTCAGACACTTGGGCATCACTTTCTTCTTCCAGAGAGGTACTTCTGAACGGGTCTTACTGTTTTAATTAAATTCAAACTGCCACACATTATGCAATGTATTTGGTTTTTGTCTCAGGGAACCTAAGACCGGAGCACCAGCAAGGTCAGTCACTCCTGTAAGCCCCTTCTGGTCACACCCACTGAGTTCTTGCTAGAGGTTACTGAAGGCTTAAACAGCCTAAAGGTATGCTAATACCTAGACAGGGAAAGGGATAAGCAGGCTAGAGTTTTAATTTTAAGCCCAATCCCAGCTTCTAAGGAGAAGCAATCAGGAGAAGGGCTACTGAAACTGGAACAAGGTTCTGAGCCCCTGAACATACCAGATAAATGTTCAAGCCCCATACCCTCCCCACAGACCTTGACCAGTCTATTGGCTGCTCAGCTGTAACCATTATAATACAATAAATAGTCAACATGATTCTCAGACTCTAGTAACTCTGAGGTTCAAGGAAGGGGTTGCAGTAACCCCAATTTTTATTACTTGGTCAGAAGCAAAGGTAACACCACATTTTGTGCAACGGGGTCTGAAGTGCAGGCAGGTTCATGGGACTAAGCCTGACTTGTGGGGTCTGACCTTCTCTTCAAGTAGCCAGTATGAGAACTAAAGTGCTGAGGGTTAGGGGGAACCATCAAGGTCCAAGATGTTGCATGTAGACTAGGAAAACAGCCTGGATTTCCAGATTTCTAACGATTTGTGAAATTCATGCTAAAATGTCACTGCAGTCTTCTCCTGACTCATCTGCCCAGCTACCTATACAGGAGTTAGGAAAAATACATCATGCATTTCATACCCAAATAGTTCTCGCCAACAGTTAAAACAAAATAGAAGAGCCATGGCACTCCGCTACTCCGTTTTGAACTTCGACTCTCTAGTAACAATAATGCATTCAAAAAGGGCTCATAAGGGAACACGGTTTGTGCATCTGCTAACGCCGGAATGACGAAATGAAAAATTTGATCAGTAAAAGGTGCTGCCAGAAACTCCTCTGTGAAGGCTGAGAAAACTTGATGTCTGGAAAGGAAAAAGAATTTAAAGAGAATCAAAACATCCTACCCATCAAATCACAGATTAAAATCACTTCCCCAAATGTCCTCCTAAGTAAAAAATTTATATTCTAAAGTAGAGACTAGAATTTGATTTTTATCTTTTCCATTAAGATAATTTTTTCAAGATGGGTACTAAAGAGCAGGAAATAAATAGCCAGATCATCAGAATTAAAGATTTATGTTAGGCACAGGCAAGACAGAGAAAAGTACACTGCACACTTCCCTGTGAACCATGACATACTAATACAGAAAACATGTGACTGCCCAATCTCCCCACTCACCCACCTTGCACCTTCGGGACAGGAGCTGTACGTAAAGTGCAATGGTTTTAGGACATTCTCCAGCAAAATTTTTGCTATAGGAACTCGCGATAAATCGGAATATTCAATACTTGATGGAAGCTTGCTATTAATCAACAAGTAGAGAGATCTATAGTACCCTAAAAAAAGGGGGGGAAATACATTTATATTTAGTGCCCTTTTTTACTACAATGGAGAAATACTTTAAAATTTTTTAAAATACATTTATTTGGGAACTTTCAGAGGACAACTTGGAGGAATCTGTTCTCTTCTTCTACCTTGGTGAACCCAGGAATTGAACTCAGATCATCAAGTTTTCGGCAGAAGGTGCCCTTAGTCACTGAGCTATCTCACCTGCCATCAACAATTTTTAAACGTCTTTATAAAGCTATATGGGTGGAAAGGGGAAGAAGAGAGTCTCACTCTATAGTTCAATCTGGCACCAAACTCACAGCAATCCTTCTTCCTCAGTCTCCCAAGAGCTATGGTAGCAGGTGAGCCATGACATCCGGTTACATTCATTTGGCTAAGACCTGAATAGCACATAGACTCATACATCCAGTGCTTAGCTAGCATCAACAATGCCTACTATGCCAGTCTTGACCCACTGCTACCCACTCATTCAGAAGCAAACCTAAGACATAATTACTTCAGTATATCATGAAAAGATAAACTTTTTGTTCAAGACAGGGTTTCTTTGTGTAACTGCTCTGACTGGCCTGGAACTCGATTTGTAGACCAGGTTAGCCTTGAACTCAGAGTTCCGCCTGCCTCTGCCTCTGAGTGCTGGGATTATAGGTGTGCGCCACCACATACTGGCAAGATTAAATATTTTAAGAGGAGCATTATCAAAGCTAAAAGTGAATTAATACTTCTTAATATCACAAATAGCTACTAAGTAATCAAGTTGCCAACTGTCTGGTATTATTAATTTTATTTCATCAACATGCTTAACTCCTAGTCCCATAATCCCAGTAAGGTCCATAATGTGACCTTCTGATCCCTCTCCCAAACACCTCAGTGTGGAATTAATGTTGTGGGCTCCCTTAGTGTTACAATGAATTCATGGGTACAGACACATTCATATGCTTCAGTCGACAGTAGTTGTTATCCTCAAGACCTTCATGCTACCCAGTGGCTGCTGGTGGCAGTTTGCTCTGATGGAGGGAATGTCTCCTGTCTCACTTTGCTAACCTGACCATGACTTGCTTGTCTATAGGGGCTTCCAAATTTCTTTTAGAGGAAACAGCATACTTAAAGACTACAACCTGGACTCAGTGACTTGAAGACAGGTTATACATACAACAGTAATGCCACGAAATAATTCATTAAAACAAGTGAAAAACAGCTGTGCCACTGCAGACAAGAGAAGCAGCAATTTTGATGGAAGATTTTCAATCATTTTTTATTTTTAGAAACAGTTCAAAGAAGGCGCAGCTCATGATTATCTTCCTAACAGTTTTAGAAAACGAGAAAAATAAAATTCTCATCAAACGCTTAGCCTGAATTGGGTATATACAGTACACCAGTTCACTCAAGTTCACTGCCATCATGAATCTATTTCTTAGAAGATCAAACTCTGTAAATTTCACTGTGATTTTAACTAAGTCAGTACTTTTCTGAGATTTTTAACAAACGAAGTTTAAAGTTTTTTACACTTAATAAGCTCTACAAACAGTGAA
This sequence comes from Peromyscus nudipes, assembly GCA_902168325.1. Lineage (NCBI taxonomy): Eukaryota > Metazoa > Chordata > Mammalia > Rodentia > Cricetidae > Peromyscus > Peromyscus nudipes. The sequence continues at coordinate 3,663 of CABHPH010125083.1, forward strand.
AATGCATGAGACATTAATTTTTGTGGCTTTAACCTATATCAGCTAGAGTTAATCTATATAGGTTAATACTTCAATAAAACAAGCAAGCTCTTATGACTTTAAAGAACAACCAACTCCTTTTTTTTTTTTTTTTTTTCCATTTCGAGACAGGGTTTCTCTAACAACTCTGGTTGTCTTGGAACTCTTTGTAGACCAAGCTGGCCTTAAACTCACAGAAATCCAGCTGCCTCTGCCTCCCAAGTGCTGGGATTAAAGTAGTGCGCCACAACGCCTGGCCTCAAACCAGCTCCTTTTATGATTAACCAGAGGAACTTGTTTTTTATAAAACAAAGAATAAGTACAGACAGTGAAAAGGCTTCTGCATTTCCAGAGGCTAGTAACAACATTAGACTCAGTGGCTGCTATCACTCTCCCAGAAGGCACACACAGCTTCTAGTCTGAAGATCATAGTGTGTTGTTCAGAGCAGTACCATCCCCCTCAATAGCACACAAGCCAATGCATGCCTCTACAATGCCCACCTCCACAGGTCTGCCCCAGCCACTTACCATTATGAACCATGTAGTGCAAAACTTGTTCAATCACTGACACCACATAGCTGGAATCTTGTAAAACAGGCAAGTACGTATTCTCAGATGAAAACACCTCAAGCATTCGCATTGGAAGTGCAACATTCAAACTGTCATCACTACAGTTTTGCAGCAACCTGTAAAAACAAATTCACACACTTATTAAAAAGCCAGGGCTGCCAGTTTCCCTGACTTTTCCAGTTCCTGTGATGAGCACGTAAGCCACTGCACCACTGCCAGGGTCTCTGAAAACAGGTGGGGCTCAAGCAACAATGTTCAGACTTCCTGAGTCTTTTATTATGTGTTATGTAGTATCAGGTAGACATGAAAAATATACAATCTCAGAGAGAGAGAGACAGCAGAGGACCAAAGATGGCAAACAGTGACAGAAAATCTTACCTCATGGATTGTTGCAAGAGAGGTTGCATTTTTTCATCTGGGTAAGGCTTTCTAGAAAAAGTGCCTCTGTAACCAGTGACATCGGGTCTATTCAGATCTGCAGGTTCCCAACAATACTGATTACAGCATGTTCTCTTTGGTTCTGCACTATCTTGACTGAAGCCTCCCCTCTTGCTACTATTGTCTCCCATGTGAAAATGCTGTATCTGGGGTTGGGAAATTGTGTCTCAGAGTGAGGCTGGTACTGGTGTTTAAGGATAAGCTCCAGTGTATACTATGCCTCATCTCTTTTGGGTATTTTCTTTTCTTTTCTTTTCTTTTTTTTTCCAGAGCTGAGGACCGAACCCAGGGCCTTTACCACTGAGCTAAATCCCCAACCCCAGGGTATTTTCTATGTACAGAACTACTGGATCTCAAATGGGTCTAAATTGCATGTGAAGCCACCAGGTTCCCACAGACACTGTGAGAGGGAGTCCCCACTGCACCACATCCTAGTACTTGGTAGGAAGCATTAGAATTCAGCAACTCTGAGTCTATGAGTATGTATCACAACGTGGATTTCTATTTCTCTAACCAATACTGATAGTACTTTCAAGTGTGTGCTGATCCAACTCAGAGAGGTTTTGTTTTCAAAGTTGGGCTCACAACTGTTGCCTATTTCTCACTGTTTGCCTCTTGACAGTATGGATAAACTGCCTTTTCACCTTTCTAAGGACATATGTCATGCATGGCCCTGGAGCTATATAATATTCTTTTTTCTGAATTCGGCAGTTCTTCCTTCTGTACCATCAAGGCTAACTCCTCAAAAAACCAACATCCATTCCTCATCATTTCTCTCTGTGGAGGCTTCTGCCACTCCACACTGCACTGCTGCATCAGACCAAGGGTACTGCTGAAGGAAAAATGAAAAACTGAAATAGCTCCAAACAGGCTCCTGAGCATCCTGCCCAGCTCATACAGGCTGCTTCTTTACTTGGCAGATGCCTGAGAACAGAGCCATGGCTCCCACCAAGAACTAAATAGCCTGCACAAAGCAAAGGTTTCATTCAGGAAGAGAAAGCATATTTGAGTTGACTATAGCATCAACCAGCCTTACATTAAAACACGAAGACCTGACTCATACTCATCTGAGAATCGGGCTTTAACCTCATTGAGGCTCAGATGAAAGTATTCATTTTGACCTATCCCTCCTCTCCACCTCAGTTTCAATCAGCTGGTTCCTTCTGCTCTTTTCAGCAGTCCCCAAAGGACCAGTCTTTTGTTATCTTTCACACAATCCAATCCATTGAATCCTATCCAGTTTGATGTTCACATAGTCTCTAAAACCCTTCACTTCAAATAGCTCCACTGAAAATTCACATGTATCTTGAACTCACCTTCATCAGAGCCCCAGGCTTCACTACTGCCTGTTGTGGCTATATCCTGTAGCCCATACCCATCAGATTCAGCTATCACTACTCTCCAGTCATTTCCAACACATACTGAAGCATAGCCGGGAGGAACGTGTTGGAGGGTGCAGGTCTGGATACAGATTCTGTCTGTGATGATAACTCAGGAACCTGAGAATGGACTGAGCATTTCACCCAATGCCTATTGCTGAGTGAAAGCAGCTGTTACAAATGGGCCTGTCAACCCAGGTGCCTGGCCTCTCTGCGTTCAGGCAACATCAATCTCAAATTATTTTCAGACTGATCATGACATTGGGGTTTGTAGAAGGACTCTTCTTTCTAGAACTGGATGTGGAAGTACCTGGAGAGTAGAGTGCCACTATGAGAAAGAAATTACAATGGTTCAGCAAAACATTCAACTGGTTGACTGCAGTAAGTACAGACTCCATGCTGGGTGTGGTGGTGTACACCTTAGTTAATCCCAAGGACAGCCTGGTCTACACAGTCAGGCTCAAACAAACAAACAAACAAACAAGTAAACAGGCAAACAAAAAGGAACTGCTGACTCAAGACGGTAGGCAATGAGCACTTGGGGCATCATTTTTTTATTCTTTTAGGTTGAAAATTTTAGGAGAAAATTCAGGCTGTGTGACCCTGGTCAAAACTTTCCTTTGGCTCCCTACTTGCTCATACAAAGCCAAGATGCACTGGCTCTTCCCTACAGGCTGATTCTGACCTAGCACATCAAGAACCATCTCCACCTCTAACTGATCTCATCACAAAGACCTCCCCACTAGGTACCTCATATCCTCTCTTTTCCTTTTTAATCCCCCCAGTACTTACTAACATCTATGTCTTCCTATAAAGGTATCTATATTTTACTACAGCTCTTGAGAGGCCAAAGCAGGGAAGACTGCTTTTGATTCAAGGCCAATATGGGCTGAAAAACAAGATCCTATCTTAAAACAAACAAACAAACAAAAAATAAAAAACAAAACAAAAACCCCAGAAAACCATAGGGCTGGAGAGATGGCTCAGTGGTTAAGAGTGCTGGATGCTCTTCCAGAGGACTGAGGTTCAGTTCCAAGTACCATAAAGTGGTTCACCTCTGTAAATCCAGGTCCAGGGGATCTCGCACCCTTTTCTAGTCTCTATATGGTGCATAGACATATACATAGCAAAACTGCAGAATATTATTTTTTTTTTTTTTTTTTTTTTTTTCCGAGACAGGGTTTCTCTGTGTAGCTTTGCGCCTTTCCTGGAGCTCACTTGGTAGCCCAGGGAGGCCTCGAACTCACAGAGATCCGCCTGCCTCTGCCTCCCGAGTGCTGGGATTAAAGGCGTGCGCCACCAACGCCCGGCCAGAATATTATTTTAAGATGTGTTACTTTTGTTTATGATGCATTTGTTTAACTCTGTGAAGCTGTGTTACTTTGCCTGTCTAAAACACCTGATGGTCTAATAAAGCACTGAATGGCCAATAGAGAGGCAGGAGAAATGATAGATGGGGCTGGCAGGCAGAGAGAATAAACAGGAGAAATCTGGGAGAAAGAAAAAAAGAGCAAGAGAACAAGGAGACGAGGATGCTAGTGGCCAGCCACCCAGCACACAGCCATCTGTGGAGGAAGAGTAAAAGTAAGGTATACAGAAGTAAAAGAAAGGTAAAAGCTCAGAGGCAAAAGGTAGATGGGATAATTTAAGGCGAGCTGGCAAGAAACATGCTAAGCTAAGGCCAGGCATTTATAAGTAATAATAAGCCTCCATGCGATTTATTTGCTGGGTGGCAGGTCCCCCAAAAGAGCAAAAACAAGCAACTACACAAAACATCCATACACATTAAAAAAAAAAAATCAGTAAACCAATAAAACAAAACAAAGCTGCTTCCCAAATCACTTAGCCCCTAAAGATATCTCACACATTTTCTAAGTTTTCAACTATGACAAAAACTTACCTGCAACAGAGGCTCATCAACCTCTTTATTTGAAATAAGCATGTCAGTCTCTCTGATCCATCCAATTGCTTGACAAACAGAGAGCTGTGTTTAATTAAGTTCTGATACAGCCATATCTGTTAAGAGTGAAACATAAAAATACAATGTTTAATCCATAAAATTTGCTCGCTTATTTAGATAATACTAAAAATGTCTTTACATGGTTTCCACACTTTAATCAAAACTTGATAAAGAGTAAGGCTTTTAAGTCAGGATTTTCTTAACAAGACTTGTATTCTCCATCTTAATAACAGCAATGTTAATTTACATTACTACATTAGTCTCTAAACAAAGAATACACAAAGCTCATTCTACTTGAAACAATAATCATAAGCAAAAGGAAGCAATATACCAGATTACCACAGGAAATAGAGCACCACCCTCAAGGTGCAAGAACAACTCTTTGCCCTTCTTGTGTTCAGGTGTGCAGTCTCCTTCAGCATCCTTTCTTTCTGTTTCCTTTCCCTAACTCCACGCACCATTTAAGGGTTTTCTGTTGTTGTTGTTGTTTTTATGTCACAGAGATTTACTAGAGAGAAATTTCTCTCACACACTCCTCACAGGAAGGCAATCACGTGGCTCCCAGGCCAAGGACAATCACATAACTGGGCTGGTCAGAGGAGTCCACTCTTTTGGACACAACGATGATTGGCCTGTGAGTTTAGTAAAGTGGAATGTCAGAGTCTGTCCTTTGTGTTCACAAGGCTTGGCTGTAAACAGTATGTATGTGGCCGATTCTAAATTGACTCTTCAATCCCTAACAAGAACTCTCTTCTATTTTCTCCACTATACTTTTATGAAATAAGACTCATATTCTGCTTTCAGATCATAAGGCCTATACTGTCTGAAAGTAGAAGATCGCTCTGATGTGGGGCCACACTGTCCATTTTCATGGGAACCAACATGATATAAACTTTTTATACTACCTGACACAGGGCTTATTTTAAATCATGTGGCTCCTATTAACAAAATTAAGACATACAAAAACTACAGATGATAAAAAGCTAGAGGACAGTTGTAGGAACTCCAAGAATAAAGTTTTACTTTATTAACCAAGTATTTGAAGTGAATTTAAAAATCTTAAAGTAAGAATACTATACTATCTTCAACACTTTCTGAATTAGTTTCTGTTCTTCATTTGGCAATCTTTTCTAAAATTCTTTCCTTTAATTTTTATTTACATGTTGTATGTATGTGAGTATATACCATGGCATGTGTATACAGTTTAGAATGACCTGCAGGAGTCAGTTCTTTCCTTCTACCATGTTGGTCCTAAGAATCCAACTCAGGTCATCAGGCTCGGGCACAAGTACCTTTAACCTGCTAAGCCATTTTGCCATACCCTGAATTTGACAAGTGACAGATGCACCATTACTATCTAAAAAACTGCACTAATTAAACATCTGTTTTGCTTAATATTTATTTACTAAAGGTACATGAGTATTTAATACTATTTTGCTTTTTTGTTTGTGTTTGTTTCTGTAGTGCTGGCTAGTTTTTATGCTAGTAATCTGAGACGGAACCTCAATTGAGAAAATGCCCCCAAAAGATCCTGCAGGTAAGCCTATAGGGCATTTCCTTAATTAGTGATTGATGTGGGATGGCCCAGACCATTGTGGGTAGGGTCATCCCTGGGCTGGTAGTCCTGGGTTCTATAAGAAAGCAGGGTGAGCAAATCATAAAGAGCAAGCCAATTAGCAGCACCTCTTCATGGCCTCTGCATCATTTCCTGCCTCCAGGTTCCTGCCTTGTTTGAATGCCTGACTTGACTTCCTTTAATGATGAACTGTGATATGGAAGTATAATTGAAATAAATTCTTTCCTCCCAAGATGTTTCATCAGAACAACAGAAATCCTAAGACAGGATGGTCTCACACATTCGAGGTAAATACTCTACCAATTCAGAGCCCTATATTGTCCTTACATATCTTGTCTTAAGAGTCAACCAAGGGTGAATGAATATCAGTAACATAAAAAACAAAACAACAACAACAACAAAAAAAACCAACAAGAGTAGAAAGACAGAGAGAAATCAGGAAAAGCAAAGCAAAGGCTTTCCCAGGATAACAGCAGGCCTAGAGAGTGCTAGGAAGAATAGCATGAAGACAGGAACAGCCCAAGTCTTATGAAAAGTTGCACCAAGAATGGAGCATAGAACTGTTGCCAGGCGGAAGAGATTAAGAGATTCAAAGAAAATCACTTAATTAAAAAGTGAGGCAAGTATTAACTTAAGAAAAGTTAAAAGTAAGCTACACACAGGAAAAAAATGCAGTCACAGCATATTATTGTCTTGACAGAGGACCATATTAAAGTCATAGTAAGAAATATAGTTGTAGCTCAGTTAGTCAGAACTTGTCACAATCCCTAGTGTTGGGATCATAGGCATTTACCATCACATCTGGTTTAAAATCACTTTTCTTTTTTTTAAAAATTGCAGTTTTTTTAAAAAAATTTATTTATTTTTATTTTATATGCATTGGTGTTTTGCTATGTGTGTCAGGTCCCATGGAACTGGAGTTACAGACCATTGTGAGCCGCCATGTGGGTGCTGGGAATTGAACCCAGGTTCTCTGGAAGAGCACTGAGCTATCTCTCCAGTCCCTAAACTCTCTTTTCTTGTATGAACTGTGTTTGATGACGTTTTGTTCTACTTAGGATTTCACAATCTGCACATGAACTATTTGCTTTGCATGTGCCTGGGGCTGGGGTCAAAGCCTCCACTTCACCCCAAGGTCCAGCTTCTGAAGCACATCTGTGTATGCCTCTTTAGAACCAGATCACAAATGAGCTCTCATACACCAAGGTGCTCTGGAGACACACTCACAACACCTACATGTTTTTTGCTCCTTGTAATTTTTCCATATCCAGGAATAGGGAGCCCTAAGTCAAGTCCAGTCTGTTGAGAGGAAAAGTTAGATGCCTGCTACTGTGCCTTTTATTCCTCTTCTGGACTTCAGACAGGATTCCAAACAGCTGCCAGAAGCAAAGTCCAGAATGGTGGACTCCTATGCCCCCCCAGCCCCCCATTTTATTTATTTATTTTATGTGTATATACGCCTTTAATCCCAGCTCTGGGCTGTGGAGGCAAAGGCAGGCAGATTTCTGTGAATTTAAGGCCAAGGCCAGCCTGGTCTGTCTACAAAGTGAGTTCCAGGACAGTCACGGTGGTTACACAGAGAAACCCTGTCTCAAGAAACTAAAGAAAAGAATAAATATCAATTAAAAATGTACATTGACTTTCTTTTTTTTTTTTTTTTTTTTTTTTTTTTTTTTTTTATTTTGGTTTTTTTTTTTTTTTTTTTTGGTTTTTCGAGACAGGGTTTCTCTGTGTAGTTTTGGTGCCTGTCCTGGATCTCACTCTGTAGACCAGGCTGGCCTCGAACTCACAGAGATCTGCCTGGCTCTGCCTCCCGAGTGCTGGGATTAAAGGCATGCACCACCACTGCCCGGCTTGTACATTGACTTTTAAAAGTAAAATACATTAACACAGAGGTCACCTGGATTTAAAAAAAAAGGGGGGGGGGTATCTGGCTTCCTGATCAGACACGTACCACTTTCACACACAACCCCCCAAAAAAGGAGATGGAAAAATAGGTAAACAAAGCTAAGTGAAAATGTGTCTATACTCACCAAACGTTTGGAGTCTTCACTCTGTTTGTAAAAGAATAGAAGCTGCCTTACCAAGAGGGTAAGGTTGGGACCGTCAGCAAGGCAGAAGGTGCCACCAGGCTGAGCTGAGTCAGCATATCGGTCAAATGCACTTCTTTGGATGGAATACTGTAAGTACAGGAAGCCATGTATCAACATACTGCCCCACAGTTCTCATGATGGAAATAAGCACTGAGTGTTTTATAGATATGGTGATCAACAACTAAGAAGTAGTTACTGGACCATCAGTTAAAGATTAAAAAAAAAAAAATTCCACTATCAGGATAAGAATTTGTACTGTATCAAGCTGATGAAAGGAGATGCTGGCTGTACTTCAGGAGGGGAGGCTAAAATCTTTTCAGATTATGGATTAGCCTATAGAAAAATGTCTGCCGTAAATCAAACAGTGAAGGGGAAGATGAATAGGAATCTCACTTACACAACTTGAGTAAAACATAGCCCTCTGAAAAGATGAAGATAGGTTTCCTCTGTAGCCCAGAATTTAATCAATATTTATATGTATAATTCAGCTATTATTTGGCTTAAAAGGGCTTATTGGGAAATGTTATCATTTTTACTATTTTCTACAGAGAAAATATTTTCCAGTTTCAAATAACCCTGGACTTTTGAATTATAATCTATTTTTATGTTCAAGCTATCTGTGTATTATTTCTCCTGCAGTTGTACATAAAATGTCTTTACATTTAAAAAAAGGACAAATACTATAGAATTGCATTACATGAAATATATAGAATATACAAATTCATAGAGACAGAAAGATTAGACTCAAGTTATCTCAAGATGGAGAAGAAGGGAATATAGAGCAATGATTTTGTAAGTACAGAATTTCTGTTTTGTGTGATAGAAAAGCCCCACAAATGGACAGTAGTATCAGGACATAATATCATGAATGTAATAAATCAATATAATTAATGTAATTAATATCATAAATATAGTTATTGAATGAATACTGTGAATGTAATCAATGAATACCACAAATGTAATTAATATCATAAGTGTAATTAATATCTTAAATGTAATTCATGCCACTGAATTATGAACTTAAAAATGGTTACAATTGCAAATATTATGTTCATTTAAAAAAATAAGGTGGAAGGTTGGGGATTTAGCTCAGTGGTACAGCACTTGCCTAGCAAGCACAAAGCCCTGAGTTCGGTCCTCAGCTCCAAAAAAAAAAAAGGTGGAATGTAATCACCATACATTATATGTGTGTATGAAATTGAAGACAGTGATGTTCTAAAATAGAAAAAAAAATAAAATAAAAAATAATCCAGAAACAAAATTTCCTAACTTAGGATGCAGAGGAAATCTAAAATGTCTACTAACAGGACCACCCACTCCTTTCTTCTCTGTAATTACCAGTTGTCTTACTTAAAATTTCCCAAAAATTCACCTATTCATAAATCTTCAAGTAAAACAAATACAATTATTTATTAGGAAAAATGCTATTTATTAACACTAAATTTTATAAAGTAGGTATGCAAAATTCATACAAGACAGATGCTACATTTTTTTTGATTGTTTGGTTTTTTTGTTTGTTTGTTTGTTTTTCGAGACAGGGTTTCTCTGCATAAGTTCTGGAACTTGCTCTGTAGACCAGGTTGGCCTTGAACTCACAGAGATCCGACTGGACAGATGCTACTTATACAAACAATACTATATCTAAATTAACTTCTCATACAGCCTTCTATTTCCCTCTCAGTTTTTTTTCTTCTTCAAATAAATCCTGTTTTTTTTTCTTTTTTTGTTTGTTCATCTGTTGTTTTGAGACAGGGTCTCTACATAGCCCTGGCTGTCCTGGAACTCGCTATGTATGCCAGGATAGCCTTGAACTCACAGAGATCTGCCTGCCTCTGCCTCTTCAATGCTGAGACTAGAGGTGTGCACCACACCTAGTTCATTTTCCTTTTTTTTTTTTTTTTTTTCTTAAGGGTATGGTTGCATACATTTGTATGTTTTACTTCTTTTAAAAATTTGCCGGGGCGGTGGTGGCGTACACCTTTAATCCTAGCACTTGGGAGGCAGAAGCAGGTGAATCTCTCTTGAGTTCGAGGCCAGTCTGGTCTACAAAATGAGTTCCAGGACAGGCTCCAAAAGCCACACACACACACACA
>CABHPH010125084.1:0-17910 GCA_902168325.1 Peromyscus nudipes
GGGGGGGGGTAGTGGGAGGAGGGGAGGGGGAACTGTGGTTGGTATGTAAAATGAATAAAAAAAATTAATTTTAAAGAGAGCTCAAAAAACTAAATATCCACAAAACAGCACAATTAAATTTGGGTTGTATAACTAAACAGAATTTTTAAAAGATGAAACTCAGTTGGGTGAAAACAGTGGGGTTTTTTTGTTTTGTTTGATTTTGTTTTTGTTTTTTACAATGATCAATATCATTAGCTATCAGGGAAATGAAAAATAAGACTATTTTAAGATTCCATGTCACCCCAATCAGAATGGCTTTGATGAAAAAGTAAATGATAACAAGTGCTGGTGAGTGAGCAAGGAAAGGGCACACTTACTCATTGCTGGCAGAAGTACAAACTGATGCCGCTGCTCTGCAAACCATTGTGGATATTCCTCAAAGAGCTAGAAATTGATTTACTGCATGAACCAGCTATACCACTCTTGGGAATATATCCAAAGGACTCCTTTACCTCCTCTGGAGATACCTGCTCATCTGTGTTCATTGCTGCCCTACCCTATTCACAATAGCCAGAAAATGGAAACATCTTAGATGTTTGTTCATGAATGGATAATCAAAATGTGGTATATGGTTCAGCTGTTAAGAAAAATTAAATTATGAAGTTTACAGTAAATGGGGGGTGCAAGAAACAGTCATCCTGAGGGAGATGACTTACACCTAAAATGAAAAATGTCTTATGTTGTCTCTTTCGTGTGAATGCTAACTTTAAATCTTTAGATCATATGGGTGTTTCAACTGGTCATTCGTATCCATGAGGTCAGAAAACTACTAAGGGGTCACGGGGAAGAGGGAAAATCTTTCAAGGGAGGAGAGATAGTATGCAGGTATAGAAGGGAGCAATTGTAGAGGAAGACTTAAACGTGGTTGAATTAGAAGACACGGTAGAAGAGGGAATACAGTGGTGAGGGATGAACAACACTGAAGGTCTTTGGTAAAAGTAATATGGAAACCTACTACAGTAAAAGCTTCCTAAAATATATGCATATAAACTTCCTAAAATATATATGTTTATATGAATATAAACTCCCTGAAATATATACATATATAAACTCATGTTTAGATATATAAACTCATGTTTTATATATATATATATATACATGTATGTATTATACATACATAACTCATATATCTATATGAGTTTAAATAGAGATAGCCTAGAACATGGGTGGTGATGGTTATAATGACCCCAAATAGACACTGCATGCTAGCAAATAAAAACCATAGTACCAAGAATGGGGTGTCACTTTTGGAACTGATGGCTGGTGGGGTCCTATAGGGCCCATAAACCTGACAGACTATTGCAATTGCTCTTGGTTACCCTCCACAATTTGATGGTAAGACCCTATTTCTGAAGCTACCACATACTTAAACCATGAAACATGGAGAAATCAAGTGGATGCTGACCTGGAAGCTTCGTTCTTATCTTCCAGCTTTCACAGTGCTGTAAGGTTCTATTCACCCTGTCAGAGGAGGAAAGGAACCAAGAATCTTACCATGTTATGCTCTCCGTGAGCTATAATACAAGTTTCCTGGTAAAATGTGTCCACTGGTTCCACAAATGTTGGAGGGAGTGATCAACTAACTACATTCTGATTGGATTTAAAGCCTGGTCCACAGTATGGAAACGACATTTGCCACTCATATCAAGGCCAAGAAACTGGCAAGATATGCCATATACCCCAGAGAACATATCAGCATTAATCTGCTAAATGAACAGGATTAAAAAAAGTTTCTAATGACTTATTGCTATACTCATAGATGAAGTGCATCTCTGACCCTCATCAGAGAAGCTTTTCATGCAATAGATGACCATTAATAATTCAGACATCCACAACTGGTCATGGCTCAAAGAACAAAAGATTGATGGGTTCAGCCCTAATTGAGACATCTATATTGCACCCCTCTCCTAAGGTTCAGGAATCATCATGGAAGAAGGCTGGAGAGATTGCAAGAGCCAGAGTTATGACTACAGGGTAAGTGTTTTTTGGATGAAAGTAGCCAGTTGCACATTTGAACGCCTAGTGATTGCAATAGCATGCCCAAAACCTGAGCAAGCTCGAGTCAGACTGAATCCCAGCAAGGAGGAGAGTAGGTCACAAGAAGTCTCATGCCTAGCTGTGATGCTATTGGCATTTAATAATTACTTGGAAAAAGAGAGTCAGTTTTTTTTTAAAGTGTGTAGTTCTTGGTAGATCAACTACACTCCTGCATATTTGTGAAATACAACACACACACATGAGCACACACATACAGTACACACATGTTGGGTCTCTGGTGACATGGAGGATAAATCTGGGAAGTGTTGGGGGAAGTGGTTGAATGTGATCAAAATACATTGTATGAAAGTCTCAAAGAATCAATAAAACATTATTTTGAAAAGAACATAGTCCTGAAATACTAACAATGTTTATTATTGCACTTGCCTCTTAATGTGGCCTAACATGGCTTTCCTGGTTTAGAACTTGGCACCCTCATTCACGTACATTACATCATATGCTTTCTATATTTGCTACATATTTGGAATGGATGTTACAGATTATAAAATACAGGAGGAACAAAACACACAGTGGGCTTTTCAGAAACATAATAGAAAGCATACATGTTACCATTCATAAGGAAATTAATAAGGAGTAATAAGGAGGATACCATGGAGAGACATTAGTCAGGCTATGAAAGATACAGATGAGTACTTAAGAGGCAATAGCTGCTCAGGAAGGGAGGGAGGGCTGTTCGAAGACATTTGGAGTAACTGATTAGATAATGGTCAGAATCAATTACAAAGATTCAAAAAGAGGATTTTCTAGTATAGATACGCAGAATAGGAGGGCTCCAGTCACCGTTGAATATTTACATAAAGGGAAATAAGGCTAATGTTGTGAGAGTTCCATGAACTCAATGATGATGCTAGAAGGTGATTCCAGAGACAGAAGTAGGACCCCATCACCTCGCTCTTTGTAGCCCACGTACAAGACTTTGCAATAGAATCAGGCTGCCCTAGGGAACCATGGAAAGAGTTTCCGTACAGGAATGTGGTGATCCCTTTCAAACTTTAAAAAGGGTTTTCCCTGGCTCCTATGTGAAGAATGGGTTTCAGAAAATGGAGACAGGATGCCAAGCTGACCCGCTGACAGGCTATTGTAAGAGCCCAGCTGAGAGTCCGTGTGGACTTGCTATAGCACACGGTTGCAAATCGACAGAATTTATGTCAGCACAAAAGCCTGTGACCTGCTCACAGAGTCCCTTTCATCTGAGTCCTAAACAGATATTGATTGAAAAGTGGAACTACAAAAGGAAAGCCCTTTCTTTTCATCTGTGGCAGTTGTACCAACATAAATTTTGTCTATTTGCAACTGTGTGCCGCGTCAAAATCCACCTTTTAAACATCTCTAATAAGAAATCAATGATGCCAAACAGCCCTTTCTGTCTATAAAGCCACACAGAAACATTGGCGAATATTCCAGGTGTGTTTGTATACGGAGTTAATCAAATTCTGAATATATGAAGCTGAAATATGCATGGATGTGTGGAGATATTAGGAACTCGCACCTGGAGACTTCTCATAATACGAAGCCGAATGACTTTAGATTCATATGGAAAATAATGCAGATCTCCCTTTAGACTGAGACAGCCTTTTGTTTGCCTGCTGAGAGTGCCACCTGCCAATGATTAGAAGAGCTGATATCATCTCCAGGACTCTCCTGGTTTAAGTGAAGTGCCTTGACCCAGGTCCTGTCCTTTCCCTGGACACCAGATCCAGTGACTTATACCTGGGAGACTATAGACTTGGGGACAGCTTGCTTGTAGGTGGGACACTGAGAGTCATCCTCTATTGAACTCAGCAGCAATTGCATCACAGACTGCCCTCTGGTCAGTGTTGTTTACTCACTCCCACAAGGCTTCTTAGAAAGACCTGGCCCCAAGAAAACACTAGAGGTGAAAACCCAGTTTTATCGATGTTCATTAAAGGAAGCAGACCTAAGATTAAAAAGAAGCATAAGCCTGGCCTGAGGTATGGCTTAGTCATAGTGTCCTTGCCTGGCATGTGGATTTGATCCCAGCATTGTCAAAGAAACAAGTGAAGCCTACCAACCACACTCTAGCTCAAAGGAGCTATGAGAAACAGAGTTTTCCTTGTACTTTCTCAAAATAAGTGAGGGTTTTTTTTTTTCCAAAAAATGGACTTTTTTTTAACAATGAAATTTTAAATTAAACTATATATTTTGAATTACTAAAGCATTCTATCCAAATTATGGAATTAGTGTTAAACAAGCTTAATACCACCAAGGATTATGATACCCTTTATTTGCTTGTTGTTTATTTATGTATTTATTCATTGGCCTCTGCTCATCTGTCAATGGCAAACATTCCTTGATAAAATGTGATGTTTAGAGGTCCTTTATTAAATTAGAAACTCAATTAAATTTTGACCTGCTTTGAACACTTTGGAATTATACTTTGAACAAAATTTTAAAATAGGCATGTAAAGCCTTTCCCGAGAACAAATATTTCTAAGAAGAAAGTGGTCAGGAGATGTGCTGCCAGCCTCTGGTGTGTTGTATGATCTGTCTGTGAGCAGGAATCCAATGGACTTGGTGCTCGGCTAAGCATGTGACTTTTAGCAAGGGTTCTTAATCTACTTCTGATAGAGCCATCAAAAGGTTAGTTGAGTGGAAATATATTTAAAGATATACCCCCACTTTCTTTCAGTCTTGAATGGGATGATAATTGACATAAATATCACTACTTTGCCATGTAAGAAACTTCAGCCAGTATTCAGTCAGCCCTTTTCAGGTCTCTCTGGTACAAAGCAGTTCTTGAGCTATTTATCACCTTTATCTGGAAAGGAAATGAATCATGCTCTTTTTTTGTTGTCTAAAAACTCAATGATGTAAAAATATGAAAACTGCTACTTAGTAGATTTAGGAGGGAACTGGAGAGCCAATCTCATTAGCAGTACTGTCTCCCAGATACTTAAAGATTATTTTCTCTCAGTTTTGCTCAGTGCCCACAGAATTCACAAGACACGAGATTATTATCATGGCAACAAAAGCCCAAATACTGTATGTTCATAAAGCTTGTTTTCAGAATCATTAATAAAAATGACACAAGTGGTTGAGTTTCTCCTGATCTGGAATGGACAAAAGAAGGAACATCAACTCGTTCTCAAGTATCAATTCTGATGGCTGAACCTCCTGGTGATCATTGCAAAACAATGTTTTCATCCATTTAGATGAACATGTTTCCCCTTGACACTGATATTGCTATGTTCAAACAAAAACTGGGGTTGAGAATTAAACCTTAAAGAGTCATTACTGATTCCTCTCTCACTTGGAAATTACTATGAGTTTTGAAGTGTATGTAACACTCAATATTTCGTTAACGATTTCCATAATGCAGTCCCAGAATCAACAGTCAAGACAATAAAATTTGTAAAAGCATTGTATCTCTGGACCAATATCCTTGATATAAAGGCTTTTGGAGGAGAAAGTGAAACATGCACACCCTTCTCTGAAGTGTGAGGGGAGTCTGGGGTTTCCCAACCATTGCCATATTGCATCACTGACATGAAACAATAAAACATCCCACTTATTTTCCAAGGGGCAGAGAACCAAATGTGTTTTCTTGCTTAAAAACAGTTGAATAAGGATTTTTCGAATTTGCTTAAATAAGGGGATTTATGGAATAGAAGTCTGGAACAGTCACAAACAGAAAACACGATGAAGATTCATTTTCAACTGGTCATTTCCTTCCTTGTAGGGCCTGCTTATGCTACTGTATATGCTTCTGAAGGGAGAAAGAGTACACAGAGTCTTTGAATGCCATCCCTGCAAATCATACATGCACAGGTGGAAAATGGACTCTGGGGAATCATATTGCTATGGTGGGGGAGAGGCAGCACCAGCCAAAGTAATTTAATTTACCTGACTTAAATCAAAATCGTAACACTCACTCATGAGAGGAAGTTGCATATTGCTCCCATTCCTCATCTTTTTTTTTTTACAAGCTTGAGCTCTTGCCTCTGACTCAAATCAATGTTAAACACGAGGATTACCATCTGAAAATTATCTGTTACATAATTTAATAGATGGCATAATAGATTTTTTAGTTTTACAAATACCCCGTGTTATTTTCAATAATGCCTGCTACTATTTTGCATACACAGGCACATAATCTTTTAGGAAGTTGATTGCACTATCTTAGCAAACCAGATTATGTTAGGTGGCAGCCAATGCTGTTTGAAATCTACCATTACAACTTTACATATTTATTTATTCAGAATGAGTAATAAGCTTCATTTCTCAAAGGCAATGCACTAGAAAATGTGCATAAAATCTTGTCTGCTGATTAACCTAACAGCTAATAAAAGAATATGAGTATCATAAAAATTTTAAAAGTGTAAATGAGGACTTAATATGAGAGATAGGATTTACAAATCAGAAGAGGGAGAAACCAAATTCCAATCCACCTTATATGGTTTTTGCATTAGAGGTAGAAACACAAAGTAGCTTACATTAAAACAATCAAATTGACTGCGTTCATCTTTTCTTCTATTTTTTTAAATCTCAAGAGGTCAAAATATAAAAATAGCTAAATGCTTGTGGAAATATTAAGGACTCTGTTTGAATTATTTTGAATTTGAATGTAATTTTTACTAATACTGTTGAGCTTTGGGGATAATTAGAATGAGAAAAGCTGGGAACTTGAATAATTAAAAAGATAAGATTAATTTCAGGAGAAGCATCGTTATCTAAAACCAAATATTAGAATTCTTATAAAATGCAAGGCAGTATAGAGATGGAGAATGGCCAGAGTAACATTCTCCATTTACTTCTCCACATTAAAATAACAGATTTTCTTGAGTAAATATAAAATTCATTCATCCTGCATAACATTTCAAAGACTTAGCATGCACAGCTATTTGATCCTTTTTAAAAACTCTATTTTAATATTGATTTATTATAGAGGGCAGTAATTAAACAATTGCATCTCCGACTTTTACATATCGTTTGGACAATAGTTTTTTAAATCATTACCTTTTAAATAATTTTTGAATTGGTAATGCATGTGAATTATAAAAACATGAGTTTCCTGGAGCAACTGTTTTCTGAATTGCACTTCATATATTCACACATCTTTGTCTGAATATTTTACACACAAGGACTTTCCAGCACACTATTCTTCTCCTTTTTTGTCACTTATTTGCACCTTATTGATTACTCTTTGAGCTCCCACACCAGGTCCAGTTGGTATCTGATATTTCTCCTTCTGCTTTTACCGTTAAAACAACACTGAATTGATTGTAACGACCAGAGCATCTTCAAAGCTCTGAAATGTTCCTCTACAAGTTTGACTTCTGGTCAAATGATTGATAGATGAAATATTTTCACAAATGGCTGCAAATTGCTGCCCAGAGAGGCTTTAGCATTTATATTTTCATTAGCAATATGAAAGGGAGTGTATATTTTTAAATTAGCTCCAAATAGTATATTACTGTTTTTGATTTGAGTTGATCTGGAGAGTGAAGAATTATAATTTCACCATAGCTTCACTTTCAGTTATATGTTTCATGTGGTTGAGATTGTCTTATGTTCTTTTACATCTAAATAGTATAGTATTTTTCTCTTCTGAAAGCTGTATTTTCACATCACATTTACTGGAAAAATTAAAAACTTAAAACTGTCTTTGGAGCATTTGTAAAACTGGTGAAATATTCACCAGAATCTCTTTTGTGACCAAGACTTGTCTCCTACTTTACACATCTTGGGCAGTCCCTATTTGAAACAAAGAGTGAAATAACTTTTGAGTTGAGATAGACGAATCATGAAAAATACATATTAATATCAGCAGCATCTTTGTGCAGTGCCGAGATAAAACAAAAAACTTTTTCAATAGCAAATAACTATTTGATAAAATACAGAAATGTGGAGAAATATCCTCCTAATGAAAATCAAATAACTTCTGTGTTCAGAATAGAGCACCCCACTGCACCACGCATAAATACATGACCAGTTTTCAATTTCTGAATGTTCTGGCTTCTATAAGTACCTGAATTTGATGAGCATTGTGTGTGCTGTGTCTCTTTGTTTAGAACTCATGGGGCTAGTAAATATAATCCTCTCCCCTGAGGCCTGCGTGGTGAAGGTGCATGCTGAGGTGGGCTTCCGCATGAGAACAGATTCTCATGAATAAGGATGCCATTCATTTATTACAATTTTGGGGAAAGCAGCAGGTCTGAAAGCTGTCTACTTCAAGCTCTGGACAAGAATAATGGCATGGGAGAAAAACTGGATCTAATTTTGAATAATATGCCTGAGGATCTTCTCAGCAGGACCCTTTGCCACTTTTTTTGTTATGCTTTCTGAGAATTTTTTTTCTTGTACAGTTTCATAAAGAAAGAGGCAGAGAGTTAAAAAATCACAAAATGCAACTGTTAATTCTCTATTTGATTTCAAATGGA
This sequence comes from Peromyscus nudipes, assembly GCA_902168325.1. NCBI lineage: Eukaryota > Metazoa > Chordata > Mammalia > Rodentia > Cricetidae > Peromyscus > Peromyscus nudipes. Next base: position 8,502 of record CABHPH010125084.1, read on the forward strand.
CCTCGCATTTTAGAAATTAATTTTGTGTAGTATTAAACGCTGAAAACAAGATAGAGGGATATCAAATGACACCTCTGAAAATTCACATCTTTGCTTTTGCTAGTGTTTAGAAAATTAAAGTAAAATAGCACATACATTGCTTATTGTAGCTTGAAAAAAGCTTTACTCTTTTTTTTCATTTAAACTTTTTTTTTCTAAAAGTCTTTATGAATCTATTTTGGCCATTAATTTGAGGGAAAGCTCTAGGTTGAAGTAAGTAGTAAGTGGTTTTATTGACTTTAATAATGTGTGCTCTTTGAATTGCCTAGTCACATTTGTGTAGTTTATTAAATATGTTATACACATCCTGAGAAAGTTAGAGAAACATGAAAAAAAGAACATAAAGAAATTAAATTCTATGCATGAGGTATTCAAGAAGTCCCCTTATATGTAGCAACACATGTTTAGTTCTATTGGAATCATCCAGAAAACTTGAAGGACAATCTGTGGGGAAATGCATGTTATACTCTTTAATTATCCCCTAAACCAGTGTTTCTCAAGTTTCATAATGCTATGACCCTCTAATACAGTTCCTCATGTTGTGGTGACCCCAACCATAACATTATTTCATTGCTACTTCATAACTGAAATTTTGCTGCTCTTATGAATTGTGATGTAAATACCTGACATGCAGGATATCTGATATGTGGATCCCCAAAGGGGTCACAACATACAGGTAGAGAGCACTGTCCTAAACTCAAAATAAGTACTCAAAGACTTGCTGAATAAAGACATATGAACACAAAACTGTGTAAAAATGTCTAAACCTCCAAGATCAGCTAGATGGTGGCAGGTAGACAAGATGTTCTACATCAGAAACAAAATAATTGATTGGCAAATACACAGATATTCCTGCTTCAACCCCTTGTAGGTAGGTAGGTGAGATCATGTAAATTGCTCTCTACAATGGTTGATGAGGGAAATGATAGATCTTATCTCCACTCACTCACTCAATCAATCAATCAATCAATGCCATCAAACAAACTTTATATCCTTAAAGACACCAAATGAAGAAACACATTCTAGAGAACAGTTACAGAGGGCAGAATGTCAAAATTCTTTGTGAAAGTGGTAATGCATGAGGACATTGGGTTCAAGTCCAGGCTACATATAAGACATTGTCTCAAAAATTACAGCACATGAAAACGAAGGGAGCCTAAAAGGCCTCCTGCAACATCATTGAGGAGCAACAGTCTTTTCAGATTGATTATCTACTAAGTTTGACTTACTTATATTTCTATCAAACCCCTGTGAGTTAAAGATTAGCATACAGAGATGTTTGTTAGAATCAGACAAGATAACAGCCATAAAGGCAGCATCTTGCTCTGTTTCATACTGTGAAAACATCCTTTTTAATGCATTATTTGACAGAATTTTTTCCATAGTCAGAAAATAAATAGATTGAACTTTGACATCTGGCTTTCTCTGCTACTACTCGATTCTGTTATCACAGTGCACAAAATGCCAATCTATTGCATGTAAGAACTGCATAGTGTATGGCAAGAATAAGTAGTGTTGTCTTCTACTACAGTCCTTTATGGGAACAGGTGGTGGCTTGGATTTAGCCCAAGGGCTATCCTTTGCAGCCCCCTCTCAATACCATTTTAATTATAATTATGTTGGGAAAAAAAAGGGTTTGTCGAAATGAGTTGAATTCAAATGGTTTTAGAGAGTGTATAAATGTGCTCAGAAGGCTGTTATTTGCTATGGGAAAGACATTTATGTGTATTGAGTATTCTCCATGTGGCAAGCAATCTGTTAGGTACTTTATGCACATAATTGCATTTAATTTTTATAGTTTGGCATTTTGAAGATAAGAATATTGAGACAGGTTAACTGAGGAGCCCAAGTTAACACTGATAATAATTTTCCAATGTAGGATTGGGATTTATTCATACCTAACCCTTAATTCTGAGTTCTCTTCATCCCCTTTTAACTGTTACGTTGACCAAACACCACACAGAGGTAAAATCACAGTGACATCTTTCTCCCTTATAATTACCAAACTAATCTATAGGACCATTATTTTCCTCTCATATAAAATTCAGGCAGAAAGATAGTCCAAATAAGGTATGAGTTAAACTCTAGGACAAATATATATATGTATTTTCTGCTAGACATTTTGATTCCTGAAATTATCTGTTTAGTGCTAATATGATCTGACCAGTATAAGAATAAAAGCCATAAGTTGAATGAAAGGGAAATCATTAACACAATTTTAATGTAGCCTTGAAACTACTCAGTCTTCAGTAGCTTTCCTAACTTCCTCTCCAGTATCCTCATCTTTTAAATTATTATGAATGTTATATAGCTCATGGATGTGCAAAGACATGCCCTGGTCCCAAGCATGTGTATGCCCCCTCAGGAAACATTCTCCTGGTGAGAGGTGAAGCAGAAGAGCGACATTTCTTTCCTTTGACTTCCCAGTTTCTTTTCACTCTTCTCTGTATATATATATATAATTTCTATTCAACTTCTAACCTGTGCAGCTGTAGAGATGGGGGCTGCCTTAAAGAACTTCCGCAACCCCTTTTGCCCTCCACTACCTTCCCTCTTGCACCCTCTCCACTTTCTTCCTATCCTTCCTCTTTCTCCCTCAATCTCAAATATGGTACTTAGGAATCTTACTGGGTTTTCTCAGGTTCTAGTGATCACTTCAAGCCCTTCTCATTTGATTGGGAGGGAGCTAGAAATGTACTCCCTACAGCTATTTCTAGCCTCTGGCTCCTGTTTGTTGAAACTGTCTAGGATTCAAAAAGCTGCATCTAGTCATCTGAAAAGCTGTCCCCGACAAGTTGGTCATAGCCCTGCCCATGAAATGTGGGAGAAACTTGTCTCTTATCCTAGGGTGCACATAGATACCTTCAAACAATGCTGTGGAAATACATGCAATGTTGTTTTTTCCTTAACACACTGGCAGTTTGGTTGTGAATTGAAAATTATTACTCTAGACTTGTTTATAAGATTGTTATGGATCATCAGGGACTTGGAGATCAATAAGTCTGTTCTGTAACTGAAAGGATGAATATTTATTCATTTCCTAGTATTTCAAAAATTCTGAGGCTGCTGTGTAAGTAAACTGTAAGCTACTGTATTGTCTAGTTTGTGAGAATTTACCACCTTTAAAAAGTCCCATTTCCATTGTTTACCTAAATCTTGGGGGTGTTTCTGATATTTTAGATGAATGTACCTACCTGTCTTGTAGAACAAGATTAATGTTGAAAAAAAAATAGAATAGAATTACGGATTTCCACTGGTAGAGAAGGCTCATGCTGCCTTTTCATCTTACTTTCTTAAAATCTTCACATTTGCCTTTTAAAATAAGTCTTCATATGCCACACAAATGGCTGCATTTGGCCACTTCAGATACATGTAAGTAGAGATGCTGGTACTCGGATCTAGTGTTGGCTCTTACTATGGTGGTGAAGATCCACTCTGTATTTCTGAGAGTATAGCCAGAGCTCTGGTCATCTCTTACTGATGACTTTGAATCTTTGCATATAATCTGTTCAGCTCCACTTCCTTCTCCCTGGCTTTCTTGGCTTTTATTAGAATCATCTCCATCACTGTCATATCACCTAGAATCCTAAAATGCCAGTCTTATGAACATTAAAAAAATAATGGAGGTGTGGGACTAAACAAGTCTTTAAAATTATCCACAAGCTGTTGGAAAGTAGAACATGATAAAGTGAAACTAAAATGGTGACTGTGTATCCGAAAAATATGTGTATCAGAGTAGTGATGAGTTCAGAAAGAAACATTGAAACTGTGTTGAATGACATTCACAGAAATTTAATTCTGTCGCTTGTGAATGTGGCCAAGAACATTAGGGAAAAAGTCATGTCTGTGTCTAGTGAAAGTATAATTTGGTATTAAAAAAAATAAACTTTGGAGAACAATTCGACACTCTCCAGTGAAGGCAAAAATGATCTCACCCTGCTGTTCTGCATTTTTTCTCTTAGAAAATAAGACATGAAGACATGCTCAAATGTGTGGACACAGATAACTGTAAAATTATATCATAGGAGAATTCATGACTGAAAACTAAAAGAAACAAAGCTTGAGACCACTCTAAAACTCATGATAAAAAAGATTATAAGCGATGAGGCAAGACACAACAACTATACAACTAGGCTTTTGTTCTTTCTGCTCTGGAGTTTAATTCTAGGGGCCAGTTCTCATCGTCAAGTGTTCATTTTCATATCATAAAAATACACAAAGCCTTGCATGAAAAGTACAAGATGTAGATAAAATTAAAATACCAATACCAAGACAAAGTAAGCAATGCTAATAGTAACAGCATGGGTCTAAAGCAAAACAAACATGTTCAAACACAATCATTTTAACCAATTAATAAAAAGAATGACATTCACACCTCAGTTGCGAAGCACAGTATTATGGTTGATAGTCTATGGACACAGACAGAATGAATGGGTTGACAGAATGAATAGGTTGGGATCTACTTGAGAGAGGGAAGATTAGTGCTACATATATTGAAAATAGTTTAGTAAGTAGACCCTAATAGGAGCTAATCTTCATTTCATGAATGTCCCCCAACATTTACTTAAAAATAAAATATGAGAAATTTTTAAAAAGATTTAGATCATTGAATTAATTTCATGGAGTTAAATTAATGTTTTCATTTATATGCATATATTTAGATGTTTTTAGATACAAATGTGTTTGTGTTAATAAATGTAAATCCATTTGTTTATTCAACAATGAGATAATGTAAGCACAAGTATATGTTTGTATACATACATGTATACATATACATGAAAGCCAGAGTAACAAAATTAAATATAAAATAGCTGTAGATCCTATTGTTCTGCTTCAGCATTCAAAATGTTGACGCTTTAAATTATAACCCTTCTACAATTATTGTATACATAACTCCTAAAGTCAAGTTTTACAGTAAAGTGAGTTAAATACTAATAATTTTTCTGAGGAACTGTAATCATCAGATGATTTTTATTTATGATAAAATAATAAGTAAGAAACATCACATTAAATACATTGAAATATATTTAATGAGACTTCTTTAAGAAGCTTAAAACTATTTCTTTATCTTAAAATGATTTGTTTTTGAGTAATCAAATCTTGATATGTAATACTCTTTGTCTATGTATTAAAGTGATTCAAAGACCATGAAGCAGAATGAAATGAAAGCCTTAGGGTGCTTTCACTGTAGGGTACCCACAGATTCAGGGATGGAGAAATTTTCCTTGTTGCCTGCAGAGAATGTTTTAACCCCATAACTCAGAATGCATTTCCCCTGTTCCAGCAAGCAGATAGTAATGCCATTTTTGTTCTGAACATACAGCATGCGTGTTTTGTTGTAACTATATTGGATATACTGAACCCCTACCATAGTGAATTATGGTATAGGCAGGCTCTCCATGCTATGAAAAGTGCTTTTCTACTGGAGATGTCCATGAAGAAACTACAAGTTTCTCAAATTAATTTTTCTAAATGCCCTAGGCCCCAGTCATCTCCTATTTCATGTTCTTCACAGCTTCTAACACGGTTGGACCAGTTGAGCCTGGGTCAGTTGGCTGCCTTCCCCTATGGCAATATTTCTTTTTTAAAAGGAAGTCGCCACAGTTGCATAATTTTGTGCAGGGAGTGGGCGCCTTTGTGACTAACCAAGCTGTGTTAAAAGATAACAAGCACAGAGGCTCAAGTTTAAGCTGTGGAAAAACTTGGGTCAAAGTCTCTGTGGAATGCTGGAAGAAAGAATTGTTTCCATACTGAAAATATCTCAAGTTTAAAAATTCTGTTGAACTTGCAATGGGCTCCGAACACTTACAAGAGCTTTATCGAAGTTGATCTGACTTCTTTGCCTCCTAGTGAGCACGGAGAGAACAGAAGCATGTAGACAGAATGAGGACAAAAAAAAATCAAGAAAAGAAAAATAAATCTTGGTCTCAATTATTGTCACAACCTGTGTCATGATACTAGTCACATGTCCTTGCTTTTCCTGCTCTAGGTTACACACTGTCATTCTCTCTGATAGCCTTATCACTATTTGATAAGTTACCAGTGTCAGGCAGGGTCCTCCATGTAGAATTCCCTTTTTATGTCTCTCTCGTCTCTCCCACAGCCTCACATACGTAAGAGGTGACTAAACAGATAAACAAGCAAGCAAGCAAACAAATGAAAAGACAGAAAGCTTTGCTGCAAGGCGTACAGAGAAATGGTCCCGTAGATAGTGAAGGCAACCGATGTTAGAGAGAAAAGGACATAATCCTGAAGTGACTGGATTTGTGTTTATCTAAGGCAGTGGGTTAGAAATAAATAAAATTAGGATGTTGTATACAATAAATAAAACTTAGGATATCATTCTCTGAGAGGATCTGTCATTTCTGTAGGTTTTGCTTTGTGGTCTAGACAACATATCAAGAATATTTGTGTATTCAACAGCCTTTTTAGAGAAAGGCAGAATGACAGAGGACAAGCTTCTTGATAATCATGTAAGCCAGAAGGGACACCACACTCCTCTCTGCAGCAAATGGCTGACATGTTTACTGCTCTTTTAGACATTTGCATTCCATATGTTTGGCATTCCCCACGGACCAAAGCTTACTTACTGTGTGTTCAGGTCATGCTTCTCTCATGTCATCTTAAGGAAGAGGGAAATAGGATGTAGAGCAGGCTGCTAGTGTCTGGCTACTGCTGTCTGTTATACGAGAAGCTATTTTACATTTTTATACAATAACTGATGTCTTCTATGAATATTTTGGATGACTAATTTACTTGGAAATAGGAATCTTGTACAATTCCTGATAATAAGCATTTGTAAAATCTAAAATAATAATGATATAATTGTAGGCAAAAATTCTGTTATGTTTTCTGATGTATATAAAATTTAAAGTTTTTTGTAATCAAATACATCAGTCTAATACTCTATAACCCAAGAGTTCCACTGATTTCTTGTCTTATATAAAGACTCTTATTTATTTTTATACTTAATTTTTAAATATCAAAGCTTGAAACTGTTTTTTTTACAAATCTACCACTCTGAATTTAAAATTAATAATCTCCAAATCATGTAAGTTGTCCATCTTTACCTGTTTACATAATATGTACATTTAATAAATTCAAATTCCTCATATGGGAGTTTTTAATGCATCTGGTTTATTCATATTTGCCTATACATGCACATAAGTACATTTGAAAATATTTAATTCTGTTTCAAGCACCTGTTTAGCTAATGCCTGCTCTGTACTATCTTGTATGTGCACTAACTCTTCTATAGTGGTTGATCAATTGAACTTAGTTTTGGCTCTCAAAGAAAACAGAACCTAGCTGAGAAAGTAAATGCTAAAAGGTCATTGAATAAGGATGCAATTTAAAAGTGCTATCAAGGGAATGAAAAAGGTACTTTGACAGAATGTTGTGGTAGAAAGGAGATTTATGAGTCTCCTTTGATGATGTCACTTCAGCCGATACCCAAGCTGTAACAATTGAGCATCGGAAGAAGAGGGTGGAGGAGAAGCCAGGGCTGATGGAAGGACACAACCATGTACAATATTTATCTCAGGAAAGTCTTTGGATGAGTTTTGATAACTGTAGTGGCTGGTTTTGTGTGTCAACTTGACACAAGCTAGAGTCATCAGAGAGGAAAGAGCCTCAGTTGAGGAAATGCCTCCATGAGATCCAGTAGTAAGGCATTTTCTCAGTTAATGATGGACGGTGGAGGACCCAGCACATGGTGGGTGGTGCCATCCCTGGGCTGGTGGTGCTTGCTTCTAAAGAAAGCAGGCTGAACAAGTCAGGGGGAGCAAACCAGTCAGCAGCACCCCTCCATGGCCTTTACATCAGCTCCTGCCTCCAGGATCCTGCCCCATTTGAGTTCCTGTCCTGACTTCCTTCAGTGATGGACAGCAATGGAGCATAAGCCAAATAAACCCTTTCCTCCCCAATTTGCTTTTTGGTCATGGTGTTTTGTAGCATCAATGGAAACCCTAACCAAGATAATCACTCCCCAGCAGTCTTGCATGTTGTGTGATATTCAGTGACAATTGTTTCATCGGTTATTACTACTATACGATTGAATTTTCTTCTCTATTTGTCTTTGAGTGATTTCAGCAAGGTCCTATTGGGTGCCACATCTCTACCATCACATCCTTTCTCTCCCATATATAAATCAGCGATAAAGTAGACTAGCAGTTCCACAGAGTCAAAACTTCTAATGGGGAGTGGAATTACCCTGAGATGCACAATATTCCTTCCCTCCCTGAGCTCCTGCCTGACATTTCCAGACTCCAAGTCTTACTTTTCTTGTGTTTGCTGCTAGGGGGAGATTTGTGCCATTCTCATCTCCATTATGAGTCATTTTTTTTTCCTGATGTTACAGTTTGTAAGTAGAGATATCTTCTCTTTCATAGGCCCTCCATTTTAGAGTTATTTTCCTATACTGCAGTGATGGAGGTATATAAGGATAATATTACTAAAATTCCCTATCTTTATATTTTCATACCAAAAGTATACTGACTGGCAAGACGTTTTTTATTAATATTTACTAGCCTTAAAGTGGTTCTCTAACATATTGGAATCATTTAATATGAAAGTCAGCATAACAATTGGCCTTGAACTGCACCCAAATATATTAATTTAGTCCATAAATCAGTTTAATCCATTTCTATATTTTCCAGGGAGAGAAATTAAAGTCTTCCTCTGGCTATTTTCTAACTTTTTCATTACTGGACAAAAACGCTGTTAGGTCAAATAGATTATTTTCTAGAGAGATGTTATTGATGATCATTAGAAATCACTGGTATGTATGGGGAGTGGGTGAATGTCTTACTTCTGGAAAGGTAGATACAAAATGAGGTGGTAATGAAATGGCCTGAAGGAAAAGTTCTGTGTGTGCTATGAACAAAATTCTTACAGGCAAAGAGGCATAGAAGAACAGCAAAATAAGATATACAATGTTTTAAACATGTAGCACTTACATCATTAATTTATGAGCTGAATTTGGTATTTTGGGATAAAAATGATGAAATGCAACTTAAATGTGTTATGCAGAAATTGAGCAGAAGGTTCATTTTTTTTGCCTCTAAGTTTTATATATGTTCCTCTTGTGGCCTCCAGGTAAGGTCCCTTCATAAAATTCCTTGTGGGTCATTTTATGGTCCATGCTGTCATTTTTTACTGTTTATTAGGTCCTTATAATACCTGCACTTGAATTTATCATTCATATTCTTTACTTCTTTTAGTGAATTGTTGATCCTGTACTTTTCTTTATACAAGTAATATTTACTATCATATCAATTAATGTATCTGATTAACATCAAAATTATTCATCTTACTGTTTAAAAAATGGTACTTCCTAGAGAAATGGAAGATTAGATCATTTACAGGAATC
>CABHPH010125084.1:18310-30882 GCA_902168325.1 Peromyscus nudipes
CTCTCTACTGAAAATACCAAAAGAGTTAGGTATAACATATTTTAGCTCATTTTAAACAGCAAAATAGTAGATAAGAAATTAAATGGGCATAAGGGCATTAAGTGACTAGACAAGTAGATGAAACCTTAAAGCCACTCTGTCCTAATGGTACATGAAAATCCATGTACAGGTGAAATTTCTGTGTCCTCCAATGTCATGGGAAACAGAAAGTGAGGTCTTGGTTTTCCCAGTGTTGACTCCAGTAGAAGTATGAGACCTTCTTTGAGAGTTCCTAAGTAAAATCACCAGGTACAATCACTACTAAGAATTTCCAGGGAAATTTGTTCAGATTTTGCTGGTAAAAGAAGCAATTCCCAAAGCACTAAAAATGAAAAGTTGTGTTTCTGTGTACTTTCAGTTCTAACCACACTTACATCTATGTATGGACCACTGCAAAGGAACAGAAGGAGATCAGCAGAGAAAGTGCATAGAAGCTGAGTTAGCACAGACTGAATAGCATCTTTGCATCAAACCTAGGTGAAAGAAGTGGAGAATTAATCACATCCTTAAATTCAGGGCTTTGAAACTCCCTTAGGATTCAATGAGCCAAAGGTGAGATAATGTTCCCAGCATGTTGCTGTTTTATTTTCTTACCTGCTTGGCATTGGGCAGATGCCAGATGCTGTGGGGTGAATTTTATCCCCCAAAGACTTGTGTTGAAGCTTTCATTCCTAGTTTCTATGACTGGAATCTACTGGGAAACAAGGTCTTTGAGAAGTAATGAAATTTAAAATGAGGTCAACATACAGTATAGTTGGCTTTAATTAAATTTAACTGATGCTTCTGTAAGGAATGACTAAGAGGAGGCATGTAGGGAAAGTCACATGAAGAAGAAAGAAGCAAGTTGGATTGATTTGATCACAGGATGGACGCTTACAGTGCTAGAAGATGCAACGAATCTTTATAGAACTACACTGCAGAGCAGATCCCCACTGACCTGTGCTTTTGTATGTCCAGCTTCTAGGCATATAGAATAAATTTCTCTAGCTTTCAACTAAGTAGAAAACTAGTACACCAGGTGCATTCTTCCTATCCAATTTCTATTATTTTAATACCTTTTTCTTTTGAAACAGAATCACACACATCGCAGGCCAGGTTGGGCTCAAACTCCAAGAAATCACACTTCCTCAGCCTCCTGCATCCTGGGATTAGAGGAGTGCACCACAGTAGTCAAGTCATTTCTTCTAGACTTCTATTTCTTGGCCTCTCCAATTTCTAATAAGTTTTTTTTTCCCTCCAGTAAAGGCATGCTGGATGAATTAACTTGTAGGGTTTATATTAAAATTATATAGGATGTTGAATTAAAAATTCATTTGAAATTTGACATTTTATAATTTGTGGTTAACTTCCACAAATATTCAGTTACAAACTTACAAAAGACTCCTTTGTTTGTGAATTTCTCTGCTGTCATGCTGAGAAGCCTCTTCAGTGGTCAAAAACTCTCTGATGGGGAGACATCAGACACTTCCCATATATATCCATATAGATATCCATGTGTAAGAATATTCTTCAAAATAGCATATAAGATTCATGACATTCACAAGTGACGGCCAATCCCACTATAGAGAGCATCTGAGAAATGGGATCAGTAAGTCAGTAATGGACATAGGTCAATAAGACAGAATGGACAAACACGGCATCTGTGTGGAGCTCTGGTATTCAGGAGCACAAATATGTCACCACACCAAATATAACATCATACTCTAATTCTAATTGCTTCATTTGACACACAATCATAAATAAAGGAAAGGAAAACAGGAACTATTTATTACTGGGTTGGTTTTTTTAAATTGCGCATAAATCATTAAGTAAATAATTGTGGTGGCTGATACTGATGGTCAACTTGATGAGCTCTAAAATCACCAGAGATGGACCTCCAGACATGCCAGTGAGGACTGTGTTAGCTGAGGTAGGATAACCCACCTACTGTGCATGATACCGTTCCCTGAGCTGGGATCCTGGGTTATATAAAAAAGAAAATGAGAGCTGAACACAAGTATTCAGCATTCTCTACAGTAGATGTGTTGTGACTAGCTACATCCAGCTTAAGCTGCCCTGGATTCCTTGTAGTAATGGTACTAAAATCTTTAATGGTAGGGCAAATTTCACCCTTCTTCCCTAAGTTTTCTTCTCAAGAAACCAGGTCACACTAATCATGTAAAATACTGTAATAATATCATAGAATTGTTTTGTTCTATATCTTAAAATTGTATACCAGTTGGTATATATATCAATAAAAATTATTGTAATACCTGAAAATATATATTATTAAATATGTATTATTAAAGAGTTTTTCTTTTCAGTAACGTTTAATATTTCCTGTTGTAAAAGTCCTATTTACCTTAATTGAAGGATCACAATTTTATGGAAACAAAAATTATGATTATTTAATGTTGGCTTAGTGAGTTATATTATCATTTTAAATATAAAACAATATGGGTAAATATATTTATGCCACCACCTCTAGTGTTTTATCAGTTCACTGATTTTATTCCAGACACTGAGGAGTCTATCAATATAAACATTTCTGTAAAAGCACCTGTTCTGCTCATATGCCCTGCCTTTTCTCTCTATATATTATAGCACTTTTAAATTTTCTCAATACAGTTTATGACACTTAAAATATGTAATTAATGCACATTACAGCTTGTTTCATTAGTTACTTTTATTGTGGCCGTGGCAGCATATATAACACAAGCAACTTAAAGAAGAGAAAATTTCTTTTGGCTCACGGTTTGAGGGAGTGATCCACCACGGCAGGGAAGGCAGAGTGGCAGGAATGTGATGCATCTGGCCATAGTGTGTATGCAGAAAGTAGAGAGATAAATAATGGGGGATTTATTAAGGCAAATCCATGTAGTTAAACAGGAGGTTTATTTTGGGGGTAAACTTACAACGAGTAAAGGGATAGGTTATAGGATCCAGAAGAGGTAGAACACAGTCCAGAGGTGTTCTCTGGAGAACTCTGCTTTGGTCTACCATCCAGCATCCAGGATCACCAAGAACCAAGAGTGCTGGCACATCTGGATCTTGGGTCTTAAGGGCTCCCTTCTTGGGCCCGCCCTAGGGGCAGGTCATAGGTAGGCGTGGCAGCTACTGGAAGCCTCTCTGGGAGTAGTACTTCCATGTCAAAGTTGGAACAGCTACCCACTTACAGATAAATGTTGAAACTCAACTCTTCCCTTTTTATTCAGTCAGGGATCCCAGCCCATGTCATGGTGCAACCACGTTTAGAGTGGGCATCTCACTGTCAGTGCACCCAGTCTAGAATTCCCCTCGTACACATACTCAGAGGTTTATCTCTTATGTGACTCTGTATTAAGTGATCACACTTGAGTTTCAATACAGTGACCTGAGGAAACAAATACAGTTTAGCTTGCTGCTCAAGTTCAGGCTCAAGTTCAGATCCTAGCATCCACATCAAGTGTTGCCTGACCATATAACTCCAGCTCTAAGGGATTTGACTCATCAACACACAATTATAAAAAATATTGACTTGAACACAAACTTAATTCTTATCTTCTTATATCAAATATATGGAAGCTACATGATATTTAAGCCATGACTAAATAAACTCAAAAGCAGGCTGTCACTGAATCAGAAACTGTAATGATGTACTAAAAGTCAGAAAACAAACACAATTAGAGATGAACCTCATCCTGCAGTACATAGAGAAAAATGCCACTATTAATGGTACTGAGGTCTAGATAGTCAAGGGGAGAAGAAACGCTGCAGTGAATAGGCTCCATCTATCATATACACTCATAACAAATATATGTGTATGCTAGGTAATAACTATGAGATTTCCACCTCAGCAGAGTCTTTAAACAAAGAAAAACAAAATGCACTTTTCTTAGACATATTATATATAAGCCAAAATTTGGTATGTTTAAGTGGAAACTCAAACACATTCAAAAATTGTTAATGCTAAGTGTTAAGGATCATAAAACAATGACTTTAAAGGCTGATGAAAGAATTCACAAAATATTCAACCATGAAGCTTAAAAGGAGCAACCTATTTGCTCTTCCAAATAAGTATTTTTTTTTAAATATAGAACAGAGAACCTTATCTGGACCTATAAAAGACTAATATCCATTTTTTTTAATATTTGTGGCTTGTAATTAATGTTAAAATGTTATCTTACACTGACATATTTAAATTGTAATAAATCCCATGTAACTAACATTATTATTGATTTCATTAAGGATACAAGGTGCTTAAATAATTTGCTACATTTTTAATAGCTATCCTTTAACATACTTGGGATTTGAATTCAGACAATTGTGGTATGAAATCTTTACTTCTTCCACTCTAACCAAGATAATACATAAAAAAAAATAACCTGACATTTGATCAAAGTGACAGAGAAAAACTCAACTCTTCTGATAATTATTTGAAAACAAGGTGAATAAATTCAAAGAAATATGCATTCCATAACCCAGCAAAGCAACAGAGCTATAAACCTCTAAAGTGCAGAAAGGATATGTATCTCAACCCAGAAATTAATGAAACAGGAAACAATCAAATAAAAGCTGCCAAATTGACCAATAAAAGGAAAAGTCAGTTCTTTGAAAAGATCAATAAGACACACAAGCCTTTGGCAAATATGTTCAAGAGCTAAATAAAGAGAGAAGGCACAAAGGAGAAAAAAAGAGCTGTCAAAATGAAAAAAGGAGGTCATGACTGCAGGTGGAGAGGAGATTAAAATACCATTTTCAGAGAACCGTATACACAACTTTATACGGAAAAAGTTTCAACCTGGACAATTTGGGAGGGAACTCTAAAATGCCAGCATTGACCCTGGAAAAAGGAAGAAATCTGACTAAAACAATAATCTTCTAAAAACCAATAAAAGTGTCTGTAAAAGACATGCCTTTAGGAAGGTCATATGGTCCATGACACTTTATAGGAAATTTCAAGCAAAATTTGAAGCAATAGATACTTTGAACCTTATAAGAAATATTTTAGAACATGGAAAAGCAAGAAGTTGCACACTCTACTTGATAATACTCACATACATCTGTGACAAAACTGGATGGAAAGATTAGGATCAGGAAACCAAAGAGCCAGTTTTACAGGTGAGCACTGTGACAGAGTTAATGGTCAGCTTGACAGTCACCTAGAAGAGAAGTGTCCTTGGGAGACAGGATTCTTGACATGGCTCTCAAGGATGTTATAGACTGCTCCTTGATATGGAAAGACCCCTCTATTATGGATGTCACCAGTCCTTAACTGAGATCTTGGGATCCTGGAAAAGGGACAACATCACTGTGTATTCACTTCTTGCATGCTGATTGTGATGCAGCTATCTTCAGGCTCTAGCTGCTTTCATTCACTACCACAATGGACTTTATCCTTGTACTAGAACTGGAATAAACCCTTTATCCACTAAATTTCTTTTGTCATTCGCTTTTAATCATAGCAATAGAAAAGTAGATACTGAATTAAAATATTCTATTCCCGCATTCTTGCTCTCTCTTCTGTCTTTCTGTCTCCCTCTCTGGCTATATATCCTCTAAGGCTCAGATGATAAGAGGACAATCAGTGTCTTCATACTCATCTCCTGTGATAAATGTCATTGAGTAGTGTAGCTGGAGTTTTCTCCAGTCCTGCCTGGCCCACGGTCAGGACAAATCTCTCTCACCTGCCAGTCCCACAGCCACTTAGACCCAACCAAGTAAACACACAGACTTATATTGCTTACAAACTGTATGGCCGCAGCAGGCTTCTTGTTATCTAGTTCTTATATCTTAAATTAACCCATACCTATTAGTCTATTAGTTGCCATGTGGCTTGTGGCTTACTGGTACCTTACAACTTGCTTTTCATGGCAGCGGCTGACAGCATCTCTCTGCCTCAGCCTTCCACTTACCAGAATTCTCTTCTCTACTTGTCCCACCTATATTTCCTGCCCGGCTACTGGCCAATCAGCATTTTATTTATACAGAGTGATAACCACAGCAGAGTAGTCATAGAAAAACCTATTATCTGAAATCATGGATCTGGGGAGTTAGTAAGGTTTCCAGTACCAGAAATGATTTCTTTCTTGTTGAGTGGGCTTTAACAAGATTTGAATAAGGAAGACACCAATAGACACGCAAGCATAGAAGAGGGTAAAACTTACCAAAGCCTTAACCCTAGACAAAGAACCACAGGAAATTATGGAATGCTGAGAGCAGAAGCCGTGGTTTTCCCCACATAAAAGCCCCATGATAGATGATCTATAAACTAGTGGACAGCCCTGAAAACATATATGTACTAGTAACATTTATGGACAGAGTAGAAGTACGTGTGTGTGTGTGTGTGTGTGTGTGTGTGTGTGTTATGTGCACGTATATGCGCAAATGCACACAAGGGTAGGGGGGAGAAAGAGAGAAACGATCTAAAGAAAAAGAGGACATGAATTTGAGGGAGAGGAGAGGAGGGGTATATAAGAGAGGAAAGTGAAAGGAGAAGTGATGTAATAATGTTTCAATTTCAAGAAGTTAAGAAATATTAATTAAAATTATCTTCAGTTAGATTAGCGCATTCTGCCTTTATTGTTGTAATTGTTTTATGCTCCTTTCCTTTATAAGAAATAACATCAATTTCTCTTCCATGTCACCTGTCACCCTGCCGTAGGAGCTGGTCTTTCTATTTTGTTACATGGCCATCTACAGCCACTCTTACATAATCATTTGCTGTATCTTTTGCTAATTTTTCATCAATATAGAGTGTAGTGAGACACTTTGCAAAACTTGTATCTTTTATTTCATGAGCATAGTTAATTGTTAAGTAAAAACTATTTCACTGAATTTTATATCTGCAAAAACAAACAAACACAACAACAAAACTACTGCCTGACCTCAGAATTTGCCATGTAATAAGACACGAATATCAAAAGAGCACAGCAAGATCACCAGTAACATGTTTAGAGGAAAACATTTAGTATTTTGTTTCTATGGAGGTTTTACAACAAATAAAATCTGTCAGGGTTGGGAGTACATTTCAGTGACAGGAATAAGGATTTGGGTTCACTCTCCAGAGCTAAAAAAAACCAAAAACCAAAAACCAAAAAACACAAAAAACAAACAAACAAACAAAAAACATAATAGATGCATTGTGTATGATAGTATACAAATACTATGTATGGTATGCATTTAATTCTTAAAACAATTGTTTGGGGGAGTCAGGATCTTGCTATTCAGCCCAGGCCTGCTAGGTTCAAATTCACTATGGAGCCTAAGATGGTCTCAAACTCATGGTCCTCCTTCCTCAGTGTCCTGACTGTTGAGATTACTACTCTGGAAATCCTATGAAGTTCAAGATATGTATTTCTAGTATACATGCTCCATAAAGTATCAACTAAAACATTTTATAAAATTTGCAGTTTAATACTATGTATTCATGGATTGAAATAAACCAACAAGCAAAGCACATATTCCAGCTTAAATTTCCATGTCATATAATGAGATATTTTGAAATATCAGTACTTGCATTAGGCATTTTACATATCAGTCCTCTTGAGTATGATTTCCAAACAATATTTCCTCCTCATCTGTTCTTTCTTTAATCTCATCCTTTATTTCCTTCCCTTTTCCCCTTGTTCTTCTTAATTTATTTTGAGGCACACATACCAATACGCCTTATGCAAACTTTACCTTAGTTGAATATGACATAAGGCACTTGGTTTTAGTCAGGTAATATACAACTTTACAGTGTTATTTTTCTTAAAGATGAGATAAGTAAGTAAATGGACATTTGTAAAACATGCAAAAAATAATTTTATTCATTATGTGTTCTGTTAAGAAAGTTCAGCTTTATCAAATGTCACAGCCACATAATCATCTTTTGTTAAATTAGTAATCAAGCCATGCCTATTTTTAAGGTCATTCCACAGCCTCTGTCAACTAATTTAAATATCTCTTTCTTATGACCTCAAATATTAAATTCTGACATATAAAAAGCCAGGACAGATAAAATTAAAGGAGTAAAAGTTTTAATTAAATAAGACTTATCCCATATTTTCTGGACAAAATGTAGCCTGGCTATTTAGATTTTTAAAATAATTCAAGTATTAGCAAGAGGTATATCTCAGTGACAAAGTAACTGACCAACACATTCAGGGCCCTGTATTGCAAAGAAACAAATAACAAAAAGAATAACAATTGAATAAATAAATGTGAGGCAGTGGAATTGTATGTTTTAAATAAAAAAAAGCATTTAAGTCTTTTAATAGGAATTTTAAATCTTCCCCTCAGGATTTAGGTGTCCCACCATGCTGCTGCTCTATGCTGTAAATGTTCCAAAGTACAATTCTCTGCAGATCACTTTACCAGGTCATAATGTTTGCTACTGAAATCTGCTTGAAGTTGAAAGAAACAACCCCTGCCATTACAGCTCATTTTGTTTTGAACATTGTCCTTAGATCTAATCTTTGTCAGAAGAACAATGTCATCTTGAAAGAGAGATTTGTTTACAGAGCTTTTTTGTTTAGCTACAAAACTAATAAAATTAATTTTCTAAAAAAAAAAATTTCCCAAAGCTCTCTATGAGTGAGATGTCTTCTTGTTTTTTTCTTTAATGTTTTGCAGCACGATTTTTAAAAATTCTATTTTGAAATTAACAATTGGCATTTTACAAGTCTCTAATGAGAATAACCAGAATCCAGGCCTGACCTTCCTTGAGTTGTTCAGGCAAAACCCTGATGGTAGCAATTTACAGTATTCCTGAATCAGCAGGGGATACATTCCCAGACACTAGCAGCAGGTTCTTGAAGCTTCAGATATAATTGAACTTTATATATACTGTGCTTTTTAGTATGCAAACATATCTATGATGTGATTATTATTAGTTAGGGATACCAGGAGATTAACAATTCAGTAACAATAAGTGGATATTTATAATAACTTGAAAAAGGTTATCTGGATGTATTTAGGTAGGGTAAGCAAAACCACAGGCAAGGGGGCACTATGCCATTTCAGTCTCTGGATAGAGGGACTCACTGTTTCCCCTTCACTACTTCCTGTTCTATGCTTTTTTTTTTTAAACACATTACTGCAAATTCCTTATCTTAGATTACACAGGTTGAATATTCACATTATACATTTGGGAGCTTTGGAAATCATAAAATTTCCTATGTTCAATGTATCGACAATTTCCTGGTTTTCTCTAAATGCATTTATTTCTTTTGGTGGCTTCAAGAAAAATGTAGTATGCTGTTTAGTTCTTTTGGTGGTTTGAATAAGAATGCCCCTGCCCCCCCCCAAAGGCTCATATATCAGAATGCTTAGTCACTACAGAGTGGCAATATTTGAAAAGATTAGCATGATTAGGGGGTGTGGCCTTCTTGGAGGAACTGTGTTACTTGGGGGTGGGCTTTGAATTTTCAAAGTCCATGCCAAGTCCAGTGTCTTTCTAACTTGCAGATCAGGATGTTGCCCTGGATCTTAATTATTGCTCCAGCTTAATGTGTGCCACAGCCATGCTTCCTGACATGGTGACGGTGTACTAAACCTCTGAACTATAAGCACACCCTCCACCACCCCCAATTACACGCTTTCTTTCCTAAGTGTTGCCTTGGTCATGTCGTCTCTTCACAACAATAGAACAGTGATTGGGACAGGACTCACTGTCAATGTGACACCTGTGAGGAGCAGTCTTGATGCCTGATGATGATTAGCCTCTGAGACAGTCTGTGAAGGGTTGTATTGGCTAAGTAAACTGATGCGAGAAGATCCGTCTTCACTGTAAGGAGGAACATTTTTTGAGCAGTGGATCCTAGCCTGCATGAAATAAAGACATCCAGATAAGCAATGGAGGAATCCAGATGAGCACCAGCATGCATGCATCCCTTGCACTCCGCTTGACTCGGGAGCATAACCAGCTCTTCCAAGTTGCTGTAACTGCAGCTTTCCCATAGACTATACTTTCAAACCATGGGCCGGAATGATCCCTTCTCCTCTAAGTTGCTTTTGTCGGGGTATTTTTTTTTTTTAATCTAAGTACCAGGTAAAGAAGCTAAATCATAGACCATCCAGGTCAGCTATATAAAACTTTATTAGTGGGGGAAAAATGATGTTCAGCATGCTTGAGTCCTCGTTAATTCTCTCATTTTTTTAGTCAGATCTCTGCCATCACTTGGCATTTTCAAATTTCTTCCTCTCTATGTGTCATCATTCACTTCCACAGTGTAAGTACCAAGCCAGCTTCTTACTGTTTTTCAGCAGTAATTTCATTATCTTCTAGTCAGTTTTGTACAAGTACTCATTTCACACATTCAGACACCAAACACCACAAACAGCACTCAATGTCTTGGTGATTTCAGAAGCACAGTACCTGAATTCCATGCAATACAACTGAACACCTTTCTGATTCCTCATATTGCTAAGCAGCCTATCTAGCTCTGTTTTTTTTCCTGTGTTCCACACATAGGTGTTGACTGCACATTTCACAACGTTAATTTACATTTCTTAGACCATTCTACATTGGTTTAATTTTTACCAAAAATATCATTTTTTTTTTGGTTTTTCGAGACAGGATTTCTCTGTGTAGTTTTGGTGCCTGTCCTGGATCTCGCTCTGTAGACCAGGCTGGCCTCGAACTCACAGAGATCCGCCTGGCTCTGCCTCCTGAGTGCTGGGATTAAAGGCACGTGCCACCAGTGCCCAGTCAAAAAGATCATTCTTACATACATGGACAATGTATGGAGTTACAATATTGGCAAACAAAGAAATCAGTCTTGTTTAAAAATTTGAATTTATGATACTCTTTCAAAACCTTCCACAGCCTTCTGATTTATGGGTGACTGTTAGTCTTGCTTATATACCCTATGAGTTTCTAAACTTTCCCTTGTCTTCTTATAAATAAATTCTGGATATTATCATATTTAAGCTATATTGCTTTGGGTAAGCTCAATAATATTACTGTAAGTAGATGACCTAGTTTGTAAGGAATGTAAACTCTTTTGTCCCCTGTCCCTGAGATATCAACAACTGGAATTCTGGCACACCAGTTCCAAGGACCAAGGATTCTGCTGAAAGATGGCTTCCTGCCTCCATCTTGTTCACATGGAATACTTAACCATGATGGAGGATATAGGAAGGGGCTCTTCACCGAGCATCCTCACGAGTGATGTCTCTTTTCTCTTTTGCTTCATGCACCTCAGTAGATACTCATCCATATCAACCAATGAAGACAGAGAAACATCATGACTTCAGGAGGATGGAAGTGATAAGAACACAAACATACCACTCTGTCCTCAGTCTGTCTGTTCTTTATCTAGATGTAAACCATTTTCTTGCTCTCTCTGTTTTACTGGCCTGTCTAGAGATGACATTAGGAATACCATGTTTTAAAATGTAGTTGACAGTATTTAATTCTATTCCTTTCTTTGTGTTTATTTGCTTGTAAAAAAATTATAACATTCACCCTGTTGGTTGGTATTGACCTACATCATCTCTGTAGGCACTATTGAAATCCATTCTGATTTTAAACCTAGAAAATAGTTGATAAACATAATAAGTTTCATATGTCTGTATCATACACTTTACACACACACACATATATATATATATATATATTGCATGAAAGGGGGGCACTTTATTCTCCAACACTATTTTCCTGTAACTATGATGGAAAGTTACCTTTATGCAATTTGGAGAAGTCTGAAGTGATTGCAACAACAGATAGGGCACAGATGGCTGTGAGTTCTATTGCTCCCTTGGCTTCTGGCATTTCTAGCCTTCCTGTTGCTGAGCTCACATCTCAGGTTATAATGACCATTGGTGGGTAATCTCTGCCTTTGGCCATGTTGCTCTATTGGGAAGTATACCCAGAGGAAAGTATAAGAAAAGTTTGTAATAAACTCATGGCCCCTTTGTAGCAACCTCTGAACAGAGCTATGTAGTTAAAAAAAATATCCCTCTAAGTGAAGTACCTGGGTGTTTAAGACAGAAGAATTCAGTAGGGGGTCAGGGCAATAACATTTAAAGCCTCACTGTCTTGATGTTTCATTGCCATCTATAACTTGTGTTTGTTACTAGAACTTTCTCGAGGGTCTTAGTGGATTTGTCCAACACTGAAACTTTCAAATTTTGTCACTCCATTCAATACTTTCTAAAACTCCTTTGTCAAATACCAAAATTTTTTTCGGAGCTGTTTTGAAAACATTTTTCAAGTATTATTTTGCTTGCTTTAAGTATTTAAAAATTGGAAAATACCTTTGAAGGAATGTATTGCTTGATTCCAAGGCAAGAATCCAAAGAATATAGTGACAATTATCTTACAGTCCCTAAAAGGAAAGGGATTTTCAGCTTCTGACTTACTCATCATGTTTTCTTAACATTATTGATGGCTTAGCTTGACACCAATTGACCTAGCATGGCACCACAGTCAACATCAACATCCTTCACCATAAATAGGCCATTATACATGCAAAGCTTGGCCATTAATGTAGAGGATTTGAATTAGAACAAAAGATCATAGAGAAGGGGAACACATGTAGTAAACCTGAGATATGCCTTGTTACTTAACAGTCTGAGCATTTCTTGGT
>CABHPH010125085.1:0-21928 GCA_902168325.1 Peromyscus nudipes
TAAGATAATTACCTCCAATCATGTATCCCCCAACCTACAGGCAGATGAACCAAGACTCACAGAGGACAAATGAATCCTCTCTGGTCATCTAGTTCATGTTTATAATGAGACATTAATTTGTAATTTGTAACTTATTATAGAGCCCATGCCCTTCACCACCACATGTGCCTTCCCAGAATGCAATGGATCCTCCTCCTCCTTACACTGAGCATCCTGAAAACCATCACATGTACCAGTCCCTGGGTATCATTTCCTTGGTCTCCACAGTCTGAGAACTTTAGTTGATGTTCAGTTATTCCTGATCCAGCTTGGCTTGTTTTAAAAAACAAAATTTGCAGCATCCCCATTGTAAAACACTGCAAATTAGCTGTCATTCGAAGTCCCACTCTGTCCCTATCCCTCTCTGAGAATTTGCTTATGAAACCCAGCCAGCCTGTGTGACACCTGAGCCTTCCTCCTGAGGCCCTAGTTACCAGCCTTCATAGAAAGCATCCTTCTTGATTTTCTTTATATGAAAAACTCCAAAGGCTTCCTTCCAACCAGCCCTTTCCAAATGGACATACTCTCCTCGTGAGTCCTGAGTCCTCCCCTTCCCCTTCCCTCCATTTCCAGCCCAGCCCTTCTTGCAGCCCTCTCCTGCCTTCATTTCTCATTGGTACCCACAGTCCACATTCCCTTTCCAGCTCAGCCTCTTTCCAGGCCTCCCCAACTAACCCTCCCACACACTCAGGCTAGAGCTAAGCACTCCACCTAATGGACCTTCTTACTCAGCCTCAATATTTGCTTTCCGATACATTGGATTTATAGAGTGTTTGCCTGAATTAAAATGAGAAATTTTAGAGCAAACCAAGGCTTCTCAGCTGCTAAGCTCCACCATGTACTTTAAATAAGGAGAAGGGGGGAGTGTGTGTGGAGGGCTGCCCAATGCATCCACCCAGCCCTGAATTACCATTTTGTTCCTGGTTGCTCACCTTCCAACCCAGCTGGTGCCTCCCCTGCCCTGCTTACCTCCCCCAGCTAAGTTAACAAAGCAGTTACCGCTCATCTGCAGAGCGCTTCTAATCGACTCCCATGAAATAATATTTGCTTTCCATGCCTACTTTGAATCCCACTTACTTTGTTAAATGATTGCCTCTGGCTGCCTCCGCTGGCTAATCTAATAGTTTCTAGTTTGTACAAGCGAAGCGTTTTCAACCACCTATATAAATAACTTAAGCAGGAGAGGCACTTCAGCAGCCCCTGCACAGGGTTATAGGACATGACAGGTCCCCAAATGACACTTTGACCAAGCTCCTGGAGGATCACCTCCTACTAAGTGGAGCAGTTGTTATATTGAACCAGGCTGAAACGACATTCTGTCTTCCAATGGTAATGGTGTTGGGGGAGGGGCATTCTGCCATATGGGGGAGACCATCTCAGTGCTTCCGTGTCTTCCGAGCATCTCCAAGTAGTCTGTGTTATAGTACCAAGGGTGGGCTTGTAGAAAGTAGGGATGAAGGAGCCAAATGAAGGTACAACTGTTTTTTTCTATGAAAAAGTTAAATCAATCAACTTTAATTTTTAATTATTGAATACATACAACATCAAAACTTACTATATAAGCTACTTTCAGGACACAGCTAATATGCTAAGCATATTTTCATTGTTGTTCAATTATTATATAGAACATTTTTTTCCTTCATGCAAAACTGAAGTTTAACAATCAAACAACAGCTACCTGTCCCTCGTGACCCGGTCCTCTGGTCAGCACCATTCTTCTTCCTCTCTATGATCGTATTTCGATAACTCAGGGCACCTCCTAGAAAAGGACTCCTGGGGTCCCTGTTTGCAGAGCTACTGTATTTTATTTGGTGCAATGTTCTCCAGTTTCACATGTTGTCACACAGGTAGGCATCTCTTCCTTTCTCACTTGGATTTTCTTTTCTTCCTTTCTCTGGCCATCCACTGGGGGAAGCTCAGGATGCTTGTATCCTTTAGCGATTAAGCGTACTGCTGCTATAAACATGCGTAGGGACATATGTCCTCGAACCCCCTGATATGGTTTGAGTATAAATTTCTGCTCCCACTCGGTCCCTAACTGGTGGTTCTGTTTTGAAAGGTTGTGGAAACTGGAACATCATGCTTAGGTGGAGAATGTAAGCAAAGCCAGTGGAGGCCCAGGGGTGGGGGGTCATCACCCAGCCTGCCTCAGATTCTGACCCCTGATTTCTGATTCATTGAAATGTGGGGAACAACCATCTTCCACTCCCACTCCTATGAACACTGCTCTGTCACCTCTGCCATGATGGACTGAAACTGTGGGCCAAAATAAAACTTACTTCTCTTTAAGTTGTTGTCAGTCATTCCGTCACAGCAACGAGAGAAGGGATGAACACACTCTGCTTTCAGTTGTTTCAGAGATATACTCAAAAGAATTTTTTCTGAATCATGTGGTAATTTCCCCCCAGGAATCACTATATGGTTTCCACAGCAGCTGCATCATTTTACCAACAATACACAAGGATTCCATTTTCTCCACAATCTTAGAAACACACTTTTATTTAAACTTTTTTTTTTACAGTACTCACCCTAACAGACATGCCTTTTTCTTATTTGATAAGTTTATTTGGGGGGAGGGAATACAATAAAAAAATCAGAGGCAGGTTAGGATGAGAATAAGGTTGAAATAAGGATGAAAGAGAATGGACATCTCCACCTTTGGGTCAAGTCATGTTCTAAAATGAACTGGCCAACTTCAGACTGTGGCAGACAATTGGGTGAACTATCATCTACTGTGGAGTCCTAGTTGAAAGGAGAAGTTGACACACACTAGACGCTCTCTCCACTTGATAGCCACTTGCAAATGAAAATTTAGTTCTCTTCAAGGGAGTCTCACTAGAGAAACAAGCCACTCTTAAGGGCAAGCCCAGCAGTAGATGGCTAACACAAAACAAACTCACTATCTTTGGAGGTCCTTTGTCTCATAAAGTTAAGTCAGGGCATTTTTGTTTGTTTGGTTGGTTGGTCTTTTTTTGTTTGCTCATTTTTTGTTGTTGATTTTTATTTGTTTGTTTTTGTTTTCTGACTTATAGGTCCTTTGCATATATATTATGGCTTCTGGCTTTGGTTTTTCATAAGATTCCTGAGTGGGCAATCCTATGTGTCTCTGCATCTGTATATTCATAGCTTGCGTTTTTTCTTTGACTCTTTTTACTGTTTGTTTGTTTTTTATATTCCAATTGGTTTGGTTTTGATTTATCTTGTTTTATTTTATTATCATTCCTTAGATGCCTGTTTGTCTTCTAATGAGAGACAGAAAGGGTGTGGATCTGGATGGGAGGGGAGGGGAGGAACTGAGAGGAATAGGGGGAGGGGAAACTGTATTCAGAATATATTACATGGAAAAAATCTATTTGCAATAAAAGGTGGGGGAAAGGAACATAGACATGCTGGTTGATTTTGCACTCTCTGTGGAAACCTTTAGAGTATCAGAGTGAATACTGCTACATACACTGCATGTGACCCCTGAAGCCTAAATATTTAACAAATAGTCCTTTACAGGAAAAATTTACCAATCTGTCTATTTTAAGGTCCTATCAAAGGTGCCTTTACAGGAACACCAGTTTCCTACTACCAAACAACCAGGACTCAATGTACAGAAGAGGGAGCCCCTCGAATTCACTTGTCCATAAGTAGTGTGTGGTAAGAGAAGAGCATTGCTCTGCTCTGTTGAGGATGAGAAGACACCGATTCTGAGATCTTGGAAAGTTTATGAGAATCAGTCTTGGGTGAGGATGTAGGAAAACAGAGCTGGAACTTGGGCTGGGCTGGGCAAAGTCTCAAAAACATCCTTTCCCACAGTGGTGGTGGAGTAGTTAGGCACTGGTTCTCTGTATGGGACTGGTGATCTGTGTGGAGCTCAGCAAGAGTGGCTGCACAAGGTGAACAGAGAGTCCAGAAGCAGAGGCAGATCACTGTGTCAGGGGGGATTCAGCATGGGATATTTGTCACCAGGCTTTCAGGTGAGCATTTTGGATGCTCTTATGACCCACATGTGTCCCTATTTCAGTCCCCACCACCCTACTTTGTATGAAGAAAAAGTAGTTTGAACTCTTATAGAAGAAATGAGGAAAGACCCAAGGTCCCCTCTATCTTGACATTTCCCAGCAGTTCAGACCTACATTCTTGCTTCTGTTGAATTAGTTTATATAGTCATTCTTATATCCTAGATTCTTAATCAAGTTTTTTTATGTGGCAATATTTCTTGTGGTACTACCTACCACCCCCTTAATTCAATCACTCCCCAATATATTATGAGTCCAATGTGAGGACAGAGGCTATTGATAATAATATCACTATTAATATTATTCACAGTAACAGTAAATGCCAGAATCTGAGGGTTTCACATTTCCAGCAAACCTGGTGCTCATTGTACATATTTGAGCAGCACTGAAAATTGGAAGTCATCCAAGTGGGTTGTGTTTTCAAGGGGAATGTTGCATGCCGCACCTGGCAGGCTTCCTAGCTCTTTTCTCTCCTCTCACACTTCCCCCGACCTGCTGCTTTGCCTTTGAAATTCCCAAGTTCAGTTAGCTCCACCTCAAAGAAGTATTAACTCATTTTTCTATCATGGCCTTTACAGCATCTTGCCTGAGATTTTACCTTCCACTTTTAACTCTGGACCTGCCAAGTTATCTATGCTTAATCTTCCAAAACCTCCTCCAAAGGGAGACTCGGGGTCAGATGGGTGATGATAAGCATTCCTCTCTACTTCTTAAATAAATAATGAAAGGAGGGCTTTAGGAAGGAACATTTTCTGGGATGTGTAATGTGCATTCTAGGCTAAAAGAGGGATTCCATGAGTTTCGTGCCTCTCAGTAGAAAGCAAGCACTCTTCTTCTAACAAATGGAGAGAAATTGAATAGGATAAGCCAAAGCCAATAGGTATTGACTGCTTCTACTGAGTCCCAGGTGGGGCCATGCGTTGACCGATCATCCATCTTCAAGGAAACCCAGTGAGTTTGATACTGT
Source organism: Peromyscus nudipes (assembly GCA_902168325.1). Classification (NCBI taxonomy): domain Eukaryota; kingdom Metazoa; phylum Chordata; class Mammalia; order Rodentia; family Cricetidae; genus Peromyscus; species Peromyscus nudipes. Next base: position 5,011 of record CABHPH010125085.1, read on the forward strand.
TATCCAGACAGTATAACTGAACAACATCAGGAGCCCCATGATTAAGCAAGATCCCCAAGTTACACATTTAGTTAGTAACAGATCAGGGATTTAAACCCTTCTCCTTTTTCCTGTATTATGATGCTCAGGCTAGGTATACAAGAAACAAAAGGTTGCCTATAGGCTTAAAAAATGAGTCTTAATTTGCTGTGACCTTTCAGTTGCAAATACCAAGATGTCCTGTACTCTGTGTGACTCATGTTTCCAGGCACCCTCACCCAACAGGAGTGTGTACATCAACTCTCTAATGAGACTTAATAACAATAATTTGTAATATCTTTTTTCCTCTAATTTCCTCTCTAAAAATCAATAAATGGTTAGTGATGCTATTAATAGAGGGAAAGCAGATATTTCTCTCTATTATAAGAATTGACATTTGTAGCACTTATAAGAGAGGGGAGAGAGGGGGTTGTAATAAGCACCAAGTGTATTAAACGCTAACTTGGAGTTTCAGTGGAGGAAAGCATAGTGAAATAAAAGGCTCTCATTTGGGGATTTCAAAGCCCTGAACTCAAGTTCCTGCATCCGATAGCGCCTTCCACACCTTCCACACACCATCACACAAAAGGCTGTTGTGATGATTGGACCTGCCGAGCAGCTAACAGCACGTGGTACAATGTCTGCTGGTGACGGGGGAAGATGCTACAGAACAGCAAGTCAAGGAGCAGAGGTATCTCCTCTGGGACACTTCCCTACTGAAGTTGCCAGCATGCCTTCCTCCCGCAACTCTCTCACTCTCTGAAGGGCAGTGAGGTTTCGCCCCTCATGGTCAGTAGCTAGTTTCTGGCTCTGATCCTCCCCAGTTTGTTTTGCCTACCCTCAAATCGCTATGAGGTTTTAGGACAAGCAATTAATCTCTCTACCTTAATCCTTGTTCATACTTATTATTCCATTGCCAAGTTGTCACAAAACAATCGCTAATTGAATGAAGAAGGTTTTGGTTCCGATAATAAGCTAAGAAAAGGAGCATTTCAAGCCTGATCATAAGGGGTACAGGACTCCCAGTGTGCCCTCAGATATATTGAGTCCACACCACTATCAGAAGACTGTAAAGGACCACATCCTCTTGACTTTGAGACCTCATTCCACCTCACACAGAGACGGTTGCATAGGTGTCAGAATTAGTTCAACCAACATCATTTATGGATGATAAGATCTTTGGGGATGCTAAGCAGGAAGAACCAGGTGAGATCAGAGGTCACACAAGCTTTGAGGGATGCTCTCCAGCCTGGGGTAGAGAAATAAATAAGACAATGATACTGGTTCTAAAGGAGAAAAGTGTGGGAATAAGACAGCTGTTAAATTTTCTGTCTTGTGACAGCTAGAGAAACCTGATACTCTCTCATCTTCTTAGTAATGTCTGTTTTCATACCCTGAAAATCAGGATAGAGTCCCAGGGGCAGATCCAATTGCACCAGGGCAGACTGAATGGACCACTTTTTTTGGCCCATACTCAAAAGAATGGGGCTTCTAAGTTAACATTGTGCTCCTTGTTGGAATGAAATATTGAGATGATTACCTTCTTCCCCTCCAGATCCTCTGTAGCATGAATCTTAAAAGTTCTTATTAATAAAATCAAACCTGAGGCCAGTTATTGGGTTGGATGCTGGAAGATCAGAGAATCAGAATAAGCCACAGCTAACCTCACCGGGCCAACTTCTCAGCTGATCTTGTTTCCTCAGACTGGAAGCCTCTGTGTCCTCATATCCAAATGGCTCTCAGCTGAACTGTGCTGCTCAAAACCTAAAAGCTTAACCAGCCAAATGCTTAACCAGGCCAAATGCTTCTAGTTTCTGGTCCTCACACCTTATATACCTTTCTGCTTTCTACCATCACTCCCTGGAATTAAAGGCTCTCTTTCTGGGATTAAAGGCGTGAGTCACCATGCTTGGCTGTATCCTTGAAGAGATGGATTTCTGCCTCTGGAATGCTAGGATTAAAGGCGTGTGCTACCACTGCCTATCCTAAGTATCTAGTGGCTTTTCTGTTCTCTGACCCCAGATAAATTTATTAGGGTACACAATATTTTGGGGAACACAATACCACCACAATCCTCTGTTGCATATAAATGGGGAAAGGAAATAAGACAACAACATCAAGACCCTGCCAGAAGGAAGTCCATATCTGCTGAACTCCTGAGTTATATGTGAAATAAGAAAACCACAACACAAAGGTTAGTAGCCCTCATACCCTCAGCAGTACCTGGTATTAACATTGCAGCTCAGATAGAAAGATATCGTGGCAGTAAGGAGCCAAGGAATACCACAGTCACTGTAAGAACAGCAGCTTACAGCTCTGCTCCAGGGAAAGGTAATGCTCCAACGCAAGTGTAACAAGGTGGGATAGGGTTTCCCCAGTGAAGTTGTTACAACTCTGCCCTAAGAAGAGAAGCGTTATAGCTCTGTTCAGGTCCAGTGAAGTGTTACATCTCTGCTCCACTAGGGGAAATTTTCCCCAGCAAAAGTGTCACAGTTCTGCTCTGCTCCAGCAAAACTGTCACACCAACCAACAAACCTCACTCAAGAGATTTTTTTGGGAAGGAAGAATCCAGGAGAGTGACTGTCTTGGGTGAGAAAGAGCAACAAACTGGACAGATCTTATATAGTTCTTGGTGGGGCAGAACTTTCCAGGGTGGCTTGGGATTGGTGGATTTTTGTATTCTGATTCTGGAGCAAGCTCAGGGATTGGCAAGCATTTCATGCTCAGAGATTGGTGTCATTTCGAGCTCAGGGACCTCAGGGATTAGTGCTGTGGATATCACTCTGTATCAATAAAGCACTGATTGGCCGGTAGCCAGACAGGAAGTATAGGCGGGACTAACAGAGAAGAGAAGAGAGGAAACAGGAAGGTGAAAGGAGAGACTGGCTGGAGCCGCAGCGAGGAGAAGGAAGATGTAAAGTACCGGTAAGCCACGAGCCACGTGGCAAAGTAGAGATTAATAGAAATGGGCTAAATATAAGAGTAAGAGCTAGACAATGATAGGCCTGAGCTAATGGCCAAGCAGTTTAAATAATGTAAGCGTCTGTGTGTTTATTTTATAAGTGGGCTCGGAGACTGGCGGGACTTGGGAGCTCGGAGACTGGCGGGACTTGGGAGCTGGAGAGAAGCTCTCCAGCAACAGATTAGTGGGATTCTGTGCTCAGGGATAGGTGGGATTCTGCAGCCTGACTCTGGGGCAAGTTCAGGGATTGGTCTGATTTCAAGTTCTAGTCTTGGGGTCAAGTCAGGGTCAGGCTGTTTTTCCTTGGCTCAGGTCTTAGGTCTAGTCAGGGGCAGGGTGTTTTTTCTTGGCCCTTTTCACCATACACCTGGTCCAAATTACTAAAATTTAAGAAGATCTCCTTACACTATATCTTAGGGCAAAGCAACACCATCAAATGTGATGTCTTTGGTGAGGGGGAGGTCCTGGGGATGAACATGGATAAGGCAGACTATGGTGAGATACCTAAAGTGGTATGTAGGGTAATAGATTCCCAAGAATGGGGGGCACCATTGAAGACCCTGCATGCTGACAAGAGTGATACCTAGACATTAAATATGTTCTCCTTTACCCCCTAAACAAGTAATTTCAACAATATCATATCCAAGAGTCACTGTGTCCTCTTGGTTACTCTTGGGTGTTTGTGTGGGAGGTCTCAATAACAGACTTGTACTAGAAACAGACTAGAAAAAGGAGTGTTTTGTTTTATTTTATTTTTATTAGCATATATTAATTATGCAGGATAATGAGTTTCATGTTGACATTTTCATACATAAAAATGTTATTTGTACTATTTTGATTGTTACCCTCTCTTGACTCCTCCCACTCCTGATGAGTCCTTTCCTCTTCTCTACCAGTTTCCAGTCTACTTTCACGTCATTTTGGTATGTTATACAATGAGTTTTAGTAGGACTATTTACTGTAGAATGGGTAGCATGTCATTTACAGAAGCATGGATATCTTCCCAGTGAGCCCCTCTCCCCATTTTGCTTTTCTTTGGAAAAGCAGTCTTGGTGATTTGGTCAGATGATTCTTGATAGGAGAATCTCTTGGTCTACAGTTAGAAGGGTACAAGTTACAGGAAAGTAATGTCATACATGACTCCCTAGCTCTGTTCCTCGATGGAATAAGTGAAGTTTTATTGAAACTATTTAGCTGCTGTATCATCTTCTCTGGCCTCAGTAAAAGAGCTAACACTACTGGAATGACTAGAAACTCTACTCCACATAGAGTCAACAGGACTCATGTTTCAGTGAAGGCTAACCCAGGGTTATGTATAGGGTGCATGAGACTTGGTTTAGATGAGAACATAAAGCTATAACCATTTTATACACTGAAGGCTATAGTGGTAGATGCCTGGACAGCAGAAGGGAAGTCCCATGACTGATAGAAGTTTTGAGCAATGAGGGTTAGCTAGGCAGAATATGCCAAGGAGTATGTCAAAGAAAAGAGTCATCAAAGAGTAACGGAACAGGCTCAGCCCATGACAAAAATGTTTACAAAGTGAAGTGGTGGGATGCCAGAAACTTTGGAGGCACCAGAGAGATGAAGCTAGAGCTGGAAATATGAGCCAGATGACCTTGTAGTCCAAGGAAAGAGACTGGGTGCTATTTGGAAGATAATAGTGAGGCTGAGAACTTTAGCAGAAAACAGTGAGAGTGTTCCATCTGTAAATGAAAGGGTTATCTGGAAACCAGGAGAACATTCAGAAAAGTTTATGTGAACTCTAAGGTATAAGGTGGCATGTGCAGAGACCAAAGGAGAAGCTATGGTGTTAAGCAGAAGGCATGGACAAAGGGGGTCTGAAGAAGATACAAAAAAAGATGAGGACAGAGAGTAGAGAGCTGAACATGAGAGGGCGTCAGTGGTGGTTTCTAACGTTCTAACTTTGAGGCAAAGGATAAAGCAGGGATGACATAGCTAAAGATCAAGATGGGACATGGAGCCACCATTGAAGTTATGAGATTTCCAACTTGTTTCTTCCTTTCTTTGGCTTCTAATGACCACACCACACTCTGTTCAGGGCTGCAGCCTAGGCAAGGGATGTGCACATTTGTCACTTACGTAATTGATGTTGTTAAGTTGGAGAGAGTTGTTATCTGTGTCCATGCCAGTTGTGACAAAAATATGAGGAGATTCCCTGGAAGGGTGGAATCTTAGTGATAGAAAAAAAATCCTGCACAGAGTTTCTAGAATTTTCAAAATTTGGAAGTCCCTTTTCAGGGACCTTATCCTGGGAACAATCAAGGAGCATGGAGGTCCCTAGATCTCTAGAATCACAAGAATGTCTGATGAACAGCTCCCTAGAAGCTTGTGGATTGTTAGGCATTTCTTCTCTGAAAATGGGTGTGGCTCAACTCTTTCAAAGTTGGATCCAGAAATCGGCTAATGGAAACAAGAACAGGGTGAAGGAAAATTCCTTACATCAAATGAACATCACAGTCATGAAAATGAAAGTACAACAAAAAAGTTATACCTTCTTCTAGGACCCCATAAAAACTCCCGACACCATAGTGTCTTTGGTGAGAAAAAGAGAAGTAGTATGGTCCCCAAAAGTAAATGAGATGAATGAGTTTACCTACATCACACTAAATGTGTAAATACACATGTCAGAGAGGCCTCAAAGGATGGCAGAATGAGCTCCCCCCATGATGGGAAGTTTTAGAAAGTAGACTGGTTGGATGGTCTATGGTCTTAAATTGGTCCTCACCTCTGAACTTCATTTCTTATCTGCAAAACAGGATGGTGATAGTCATTTCTATTTCACAGGCCAAAGTATATGTGAAATGATAATCAGTGCCTAACCATTATAAAAAAGTATTCAGTAAAAGGTATTCATAACTAATTTACTCAACCTACTATGTGCCAGACTCTAGTACTGAGAAAAAAATCTGAGAATGAGCCTCATCATCAGCTACCCAGAGCTATACTTGACAGTGTGTATCTGAGGGAAATGTGGATGTAGGCAATGATAAATGGCCTACTTTGTTAGAAAATGGTAAGTGTTTTGAATGAAGAAAAAGTAGAACAAAGGAAGGTAAAGAATAGCAGGATGACCTTGAAAGGGTCATTTTATTGCCCAAGGGTTTTGTGTAATCTAGAAATTAGAGGCCAGACAGCTACCGCAAACAGATATTGTGTTTAACAAATGGCTACATATCACCAGCAATTGAAGCTGCACCTTCATAGATGCTCAGGAGTAATTGTTGATTCTTCTTCATCATCATCATTATGGTTGAATATTGTTGGGTCAAGACAGATAACACTCATAAGGGACATCCGAGCAAAGATTAAAAGGGAGAGATAGTTTCTGAGTGAGAGGGAGAATGTTTCAGGCAAGTCTGTAACACAGGAATCACGGCATATGGAGTCCTGTGTTTTAGCATAGTTTCTACTTGCCCTTATCAAGGAGATTGGAAGGGATTCCAAAAACTAGCCTCTTCAGAAGGAACAGAGGGATGAGAAGTAGAAGTTGAAGGACCTTGGGAAAATAGTACTGGGACACTTGGCTACTGAAGTGAAAAAATACCCAGGAGTGGTGAATTTTCTCAATTGTGTGGACTAAATGCTGGAACTTGCAGGCAGGCCATGTGTAACACAATTGATAGGTGTTAGTGCATCCGGGTTTATGCTTGGGTATGTATGAGTCCAGGTTTGTATATGACACATCTCTCTATCCATGCAGTTACAAGACTGTGTAAATGTGTGTACATTGTGGCAGCCCACAGAAATTTTGGATCAGGACAGATTTATTAAAGGATGAAACTGATACAACACACTCATGAATACAGAATGAAGTGGCACCACTGCTTCTTCATTCACCAGGGAGAGATGGGGAAACTCCAGACAAGGTCACCAAGCTGTGGCATCAGGAAGCCTTCCACTGTACAAAAAAAGGGACACACAACCCTCCTCCTCTGATTCTTAAAGGGTCATGTATCTTAGAGAAGACCACTCCCATGGGGCCAACCTGCTCCATTCCATTGGTCATTAGACTGAATGGTGAAATTCCCACAACACATGTACACAGTTTGTGTCAATGTGAATCATTACATATAATGGCTATTATGTATTGTTAAGTACTTACTTGCATATATCCCTGAGTATTTATGAAAATGGAACTTTGTGTGTGTGTGTGTGTGTGTGTGTGTGTGTGTGTGTGTGTAAATTGTGCTTGCCTATCATGTACCTGGTCTTGTGTACAATTCCCAGCATCACATAAACAGAACATGATGAAATGTACTCATGTAATCCCAACATTCAGTGGGTGGTAGCAGGGGAATCGGAACTTCAAGGTCATCCTTGGCTATATTGAATTCAAGACTAGCCTGGGTTACATTACCTAAAATAAAAATAAAAGAGTTAGTTCAGCCATTTAAAGTGTTTGCTGTTCTTGCAGAGGACCTGAGTTTGGTTCTCAGCATCTACATGGTGGTTCACAACCATCAATAATTCCACTGTCAGGGTATCTGATGTCCTCTTCTGTCCTCCAAAGGTACTGCATATACATGGTGCACTTACATACATGTGGAGGTGAGACACTCGTACACATAAAAATAAATAAAAACAAAGCAAAACAAGTGAAAGAGTTGCCATGATGTATGATCTTCAACAATGGACTAACTTTGGAGGCTTCAGGCAGGTGCTATTCCATTATACTCTCAGACACACGGTTCTGATAAAATGCCTAGATAGATGCTCTACAGCCTTGGCCTTGCAAGAAATATAAACAATACCCTTACATAGCATTCATGAGACACTGGGGGTAATGAAATGAGACATACATACATACATACATACATACATACATACATACATACATACATAATTTTAAGTCACTACAACATCAGACATGGGTAGCTGCTAGAAATGCAGAGAAAGTAGGCCACTGAAGGCTTTTGGTTGGGGAGGTAGAGTGGAGTTTATGTTCCTGATGATGCACTTCTCACTTTAACAAAGGCTTTGCTCCATCTGCAGATAAGATTCAGCAATAGCTGCTGCACAGGGCTACTGTGAAGAGTAAGTGACTATGAGGGAGTTGGTCCCTATTAGACACCCATGGATAATAACCAGTACCTTCATCAGTGTCATCAGCAGAAGGCTTTCCGCTTCCTCTGACTATGGTTTCCATCCGTATAGCATGAGCACATTATTAGCAGAAGTTATACTGATATTTCCCATGTGTTTACTTGCCTGTTTCACAATTTCATTCAGTCCATTGTTCATAAAACTCTCTCAGAAGGGTTTTGCTGACCACTCATCAACCTGCTCTCCTTTTAAATCCACTGCATGTATCATTTTATGGAACTATATCATATGCATTTTGTTCTGACATACATACCTGTCTACAGTTAATGTAAACTCCAAAAGAGAACAGTGACAGTATCATTTATCTTTTGCTCTGGAACCCATGTGAGAATGCTATTCTCATACCTATGAATGTGCCTGGCATCAGAATGTGAGTGCATGTTGAATCAAAGAATGAACATGGTTAATGCCATCATAGAGCCCTGAAAAACACAGCTAACTCTGTCAAAACTAATGCCTTAATGCTGAGGAATTCACAAAGCAGGCAGCATTTGATCAAGAAGGCTGGCAAGGCTTTCCAGACTTGTCATGAAAGAACCTGGATAACAAGCGTCCTTTTGATTCTATCTTATAAAACAAAGCAGAGTCAGGGATCGTGCTCCCACTGTTTCTACTGGATGCTGATAGACCTCTCACGCTTGCTCTAGGAGTGTGCCGAAAAGAAGAAGCACCCCACGTTTATGACTGAGTAACCCTACTCAGCCTACAGAAGCTCAAAGCACCCCTCATTTACATATAAATGCTCATAATTTTAAATTATAGATTAATGCCATTCTATGCCCTTGTAATTCTCTTGCTAGAGAAACAAGAGTGACTTACATTCATGAACCCCAACAACAAAAACACATAGATATATACTCCTTACTTCTTGCTTTTCTTAAATTCCTCTACTTCCTCCCCTAAGTGTAAAAAAAAAAATGCTACTTTGATTGAAGTTTCAAAGAAGGACATTAAGTTCCTACAGTTTATTTTAAAATATTAGGTCCTTTGCTTACTTTCTGGGAAACTTTGGTTGAGTCTCTCCACTTTCCCATCGCCATCCTGGTCATTTCTCACAAGGGTCACACAGAAGGTGACACATGTGTATTGCAAGGAGGGAAGAGAATTCACCACTTAATGTGCTGACATGACCCAAGCTTTCAAAATGGAAGTCATTGTCATCATTGTATTGTTATTACCCTATTGGGCCGTGATTTACACAATTATGAATGGAAAACTTGAATGGTGAACGAAGAGAATTCCCAGGCATCACTGTCTGCAGAGAGGAAAAGAGGGAAGTAGAGCTGGATGCACCTACTGCTTCTCGTAGTGACAGTCCATGCTTCACCTCCAGGTAGCCTTGATTTTGATAAGCCATTGGTCTCTGAAGAGCACACCTGGCTCCTGGATCTAGCTAATACATGGCATTAAAGACTGACCAGTGATAGAAAAACCAAGGATCTATTTGACTCTATTGAAAAACAACTTGATAATTTCTGTTTTAGATTCTTAGTCATCTAAAGTATTCTGCAGGAAAGGAGGGCTGGGTGGAGTAAGTTGGGTTTTAAAAAAGATGCCACTTATTGGTTTCCTTCCTGCAAATATTTTCTGGCTTTATATCATCAATCTTTCCCATTGCCCTGTGGAGCAAGACTTATTATTCCAATTTGCAGATGAGGATTTGAGGCTGCCCAGGGCTGAGACTTGCTCACAGCCAATGAACAAGGGCCAAAATTTCAAGCCAGCTTGCTTAGATCCTTTCATTTGGGACCATGGATCTTGTTTTTCATGGAGACTGGAGATGTAGGACTATGTGTGAGTCCTAACTTGTGGTCACCTTTTGGCAGAAGTTACTTCATAAGACTCTAGAATCACTTTTTCCCATTGGATACTTAGCTTTCTGTAAATCTAAGGCCCAATAGTATCATGAAATCAACATATTCTAACTAAACTCAATATCTTATTCCTTAGTACCACAACGCTCTTAGCAAAGCTCTGCTCCCTCTTTGCAAATCATTGTTTATAACCATAAGTAATCCTTTAATCCTCCCGCCACTCACCTCCCAGCACTCTGTAAGCCATTGGGTCTTGTCTTCTCTGCCTATTAAGATGTTAAACCTACACCTGCTCTAGCTCCTCCATTTAATCATATTACCATCTCTTTATTGCACGTTTCTCTATGGCATCTTTGTCCTCAATATTTTCATTTCCAGGCCATTCTTTTCACTATGTCAAAGTTAGTGACACAAAAATGAATGGAATTTTATCATTCCCCTGCTCTAAAACTTTCAAGGATGCCCCTCATTAGGAGGCTGGGAAAATGACTCCGTGGGCAAAGTGTCATACAAGCGTGAGGACCTGAGTGTTGATCTTCAATATACACAGAAAAGCAGGGTGTAGCAGCACGCACTTTTATCCTCAGCACTGGGAAGGCAGACAGATGGATCCCTGGAGACAGCCAGTCTAGTTGAATCTTTGAGCTCCAGGTTCAATGAGAGAAGCTAACTCAAACTATAAGGTGGCAAGTGATGTGGGAGACATCCAACACCAACTAATACTAACCTCTGGCCTTCAGACAGGTGCACCCACATGTACATACACTGTACATCATGTATATATACACACATGAATGTGTACATACAACACATACACACAAATAACTCAACATGATGCTCTAATCTTATCTCATTTCTCATAATACTTTCAATAAAGATCTAATGATTTTTGTAGAACACTGTGGTGGTTTGAAAGAAAATGGCCCTTACAGGGAGTGGCACTCTTAGGAGGTGTGGTTTTGTTGGAGTAGGTGTGGCCTTGTTGGAGGAAATGTGTTATGGTGGAGGCAGGCTTTGAGATCTCCTTTGCTCAAGCTACACTTAGTGTGGCACTCAGTTCACTTCCTGTTGCCTACAGATCAAGATGTAGACCTCTCAGCTCCTTCTCCAACACCATGTCTGCCTGCATGCTGTCATGCTCCACTATGATGATAATGGAATAAACCTTTGAAACTGTAAGCCAACTCAATTAAATGTTTACCTTTGTAAGAGTTACCACGGCCTTGGTGTCTCTTCACAGCAAGAGAAACACTGAGACAAACACAATGCCTTTTCTTTCTCCTGCTTTTCCATTTAAGACATATCCTTCTGCAACGTCTTAGCTGTTAACTGACCTTTCATCTCCAAAGCCACAGCGAACTCTTGTGTCTGTGTCACCATCTCTTTCAGACAAACTCAGCCTTTCACATGTACATCTTCACTGAGCTTCTACCATGATTTTTGTCGTGCACCAACCTCACTGGCAGCTTCTTAGAGACCAGTGGTTTTTTGTTTCTTCCTTTCTTTGTCTTTTAATCATTCTTCTTAGTCTTTTTAGCCTGAAGATTTTTGCACAGTAAGAATTGTACTGCAGGTACTATTTTGAGTGTTAGCATAAACATATCATAAACATACTCCATGGAGCTATGCAGTTTTCCTAATTATCCTTTTAATTGCTGCATATTATTTCTTCCTGTTGATGCTCTATAATTACTTAAACATTCAATTCAAGTCATTAAATTCAAGAAGCATTTTCTAAGCATATTCTAACGTACATCAGGTACTATACAGGTGTATAAAGGCAGGTGTACGAAAAGGAGGAAGACATAGCCTCTATCTCCTAAGAGCTTGCATTCTAGAGTATGTGACCTTCTGTAATAGGTGCTATAATTAGACATGTGTCATCAATGGGAAACAGTGAATAAGAAAGAATTTTATATTCCCTAAATAAGTTAGAGAAAGTAAAAGCACATAGAATATTATGTTTGAGGTTTAAAATAAGAACCTAAGAGAAAGGGGAAAATAGAAATAGCTAGGACCTTATAGCTTGTAAGGCACAGAGTGGGCATATTTTTTCAACCCAGTGACCTGACTGTAAGTCTCATTGCCATCCCTTTCTGTTAGAGAACTCCTACTCACCCAGCATACCCACTGGTCAATGCTTTCCTCAGCCCTTTTTGCTGCAGCCCGTACACATTCATGGAACAAGAAGTGCTGACAAATTTTTTCCAACCCACTAGCTGTGCAAAGTTACAGTTTGTTTTGATTTTGAGTTTAACAAAATAAGTTCACTCACGTGATGCATTTCATCCTCTGTTCCCCTTTTTTTGTAACAATTGCAATGTTACCAAGGAAACAGCACTGTAGAGCAAATCCCTGGCAAATATGTGTCCCTCAAAAGTTATCAAGTGAATAGATGATCAACTCAAGGCTAAATGCATGAGTTTATCTATGCGAAGAATTATATATATACATATATGTTTGTGTGTATATATATTATAACAATGAAAGGGGTAGCGAGTAATATTATTATATTTACAAAAAATTTAAATTCAAATTAGTGTCTTGGTGCCTCATATGGGGCATTGCTGTTTGTGAAACCAGCAGGGCCAAGTATATTGAGAGCTGTGAAATCAGTCCCACCCCATGACTCACTATTTAATCTACAAAACTCATCCAAATGAAGGGAAACAACAGATATTGTATGCACTATTTTCCATATTAGTGCAAGTCTGGAAACAATCAGAAATGTCCACCAATAGGGAGTGGTTAAATAAATTACAATATGTGAACTGGATGGAGTATTATGAAGTCATTAAAATGGTAATTAGAAAGATTATGTAGCCACATGGAAAAACATTTACTATATAATATTAAGTGGGAAAAAAAGCTGAATACAAAATTGAGTCTAGGCCATCTCTGCAATTATGTAAAAATGTGTGCGTATGAATTAAGATACCACGGAAAGAGGCAAGCATGTGACCAGCTATTCTAAACCAGGGTGCTTTTGCTTTTCTCTCTCTCTCAAGAAAAAGAGGTCCTTTAACAATGTAAAGATTGTAAAAGCCAGAGGCACAGTATGGTGGCTGTGAGATTGTGTCTTCTAGACTTGTCAGGAATGTCACATCTATGAAATTTCAGTGATACGGTTGCCCAAACAAGACCTGCAAAATGATGATACCTATCAACATGCCAATATGGATGTGGGAAGTTGCACAAGCCTCCCCAAGTATGAGAAACCACAGGCTGCTGAGATAAGGAGAGTTAGTTTTCTCCAGGGACAAGCCCCCAGATAGGTTATCCAGTCCCTGAACACATATAAATTTAAGCAACACTAAATGGACTCAATGCAGAACGTATGTGTGTGTGTGTGTATGTGTGTGTGTAACAATAATAATTTGATATCGAGTCAAGGGCATATGGAAAGAGTTGGAGGAAGGAGAGGTGGAAATAATGTAAATGTGAATATGGTACTTTATAGGAAATTCTGAAATTTAAAATAATTAATTTTTAAAAAAGTTATTTAGATTGTTATTTCCAGGCCCTAGAGGAACTCTAGTCCTCCCTGATCCCAGTTTCTCTATCTGCCTCTTGGGAGAAGGAAGGGGGGTCTCTAATTGAGGCACAATTAGGTGTCTAGGGCTGGGCTTCTGGTGGACAACACAGAGGGGTTAGAAACAGAATGGAAACCCAGCCCACTATAAGCAGCCTTTCATCTTTGTCTTTCTGGACACAGCTCTTACTCCCTCTTTTGGAATCATTTGCTTTCTTGTCTTTTTCACTTCGAGGTGTGATAAATATCATCTTGTTTCTTTCAGTCACTACATTAAGAAAATTCTAGACAACCTTTCACCTGAGAATTATATAATTAAAACTTAGAAGTTAACCAGTACATGTATTTATAAAAGCAAATCATCATATGATTTCTTTTAAAAATCTAAGTTTACACTAATATAATACTAGCCAAATAAATAGCATATATATGTAGCATATGAGCTGAAGAAGAAAAGTATCCAATATCTAGAGTTGAGTACTGGGTAGAGCACAAGATACAGACTAACCTCTATGTAAGCAGTCTGTGTGTACATAAATAATCCCATGGATCATAAGGAATCCCTGTTTGTTTAGGTGACTAGACATTTGATAGACTAAAATATGTGTAAAGGTGATAATAATATTTACTTAGGAGGACAATATATTGGCTGAAGTACAGTTCTTTCTTTACTTTTTATTCTATGTGTTTTTGCAGTGCTGGAAATTGAACCTAGATCCTCAGGCATGCTAGGAAAGTGTTCTACCACTGAACTGTATCCAAGGCATTACTCCATATTCTTTTATATTTATCTATTTAATTTTATGTGTACATAGTAGTTTTTAATGCTTCCTATTAGAGTTGGAGTAGAACTTTAGGGTGAGGCTTCTGAGATATGACTATACAATATTCTATGCTAACATACTCTCATATCTCCTAAACATGTTCCATCTCCATCTCATCTCACCATGAAAAGAAACCAAACAGGGACTTGAATATAAAGCTAGGACATATTCCAACCAGCACTATTGCCTTTAATGGTAATAATGATAACAATAAATTTGGCCATAATAAATATATTTAATTATAATACTGAAGCAGTATAAATCAAAAGAAAAATATGTAAGTAAATATTTAGGACCAAACATTTTTATTTTAAGAGAGTTAGTTTTTTTACTACAACAAAAATTGGAGAGCCCATTGCCAAGAGGATAGGGCCAGTTCCTGCTTGGAGCTTCAGTCTAGTATAATGATCAACTGTGTCCCATTACAAGTGGTATTTGGGGTCTTTATGTTTTGAAATTTGTCCTTCTCAAATGTCTTTTTATCCTTAGATCTTTTTTAATTCCTTGTACTTTGAGTCTCTATGTTTTTAAGTCCATTGATTTGGTTATTTTGAATGCTGCCTCTGGATATGGAAGGCTAGGGAAGAAGAACTGAGTCTGGGAGCCAGGAGAGGGATGAATACAAAGACATTTACAGTCAAGACCAGGGCTGTGGACTTGACCTTTCCCTAAGACTGGATATAGGCTCAAGCTTTCTCAGGGAATAGTCACCGCAGGAGACCCAAATCCCTTTCCTCTAGTGAAACTCAAGCTTTAGGGGAGAGTGAAAATGTGAAGAGTACTTAGTATGCCAGTCAATGACAAACATTCCTTTCTTTCTTACATATGTGAAACCAGTAGCTGTTCTTCATAGTTATATATGGGAAAGAACATATCACAAAAACTAGAACAATATGGTTGCCCACTAGATGATAAAAGCCTATTACTGAAAACACCACACGCTTTGGTCACAGGACATTAACAAATCAAGCTGTTATTGGCCAGGATTTTTCCTCCCTGCTGGCTATCTCTTACAAAACAGGAAGATTCTATATAGGCTGGTGGGGAGAGAATTAGTCAACAATAGTTTTACCCAGTTATGAGCCTTGTGAGATACAGTAATTATTGGAATGGCAAGATGCATCCATGGGTTCAAGTGGGTAACATAACAAATGTTATAGGGGTAACCAATCACTTTCTGATTCAATTTAAGGCTTGATCCGTAGGAGGAAACATATGCCTGGTACTGTAAATCTGGTCCAAAACCCATTTCTAGGGGCTCACAGGCCCCAGAGTTGAACCTATTATTATGTTGCTAAATGGGCATAGTATCAAACAGCTCTCTAAATTTGTATCTCTATACTTGTAGATTAGTGCATTTCACAGAAAGCTTCAGAGAAGGTTTTTTTGTGTAGTGGGCAATGGCTAATATTAAAACTTGACTGGTCATAGTTCAAAGAATAACTGTCTGTGGAGTGCTGCTCTACAGATGGAACATTCTCAGGGACCATTGCTGAAGAAAGGATGGAAAGATAGGAAGAGCCAGAGGTCAGGGAGGAGAATGATATAGTGTCTTCTAGATATGGCAATACCACTGCACTCATGAACTCACAGCAGCTGTGGTCGCCGGCACAAGACCTGCACAAGATCAAGACAGTTAATATTCTATCATGGAGTGGAGAAGAGGTCATGAACTCCCAATCCTAACTGAGGAGCTATTGATGGCTGAAGGTGTCTGGGAGCTGGGAGTAAGTTTTGTTTAAGGGTTTGGTCCCTGGTAGTTTGACAATGCTCCAGTATGTGATCCCATGCCTATGAGTTTATGAGCAGGACAATTTGGACTCAGTGGGTAATAAGAAAGGAAGAAGGAGAGAGAGAGAGAGAGAGAGAGAGAGAGAGAGAGAGAGAGAGAGAGAGAGAGAGAGAGAAGGAATGAGAACAAGAAGTTGGGATGCAATAGTAGAGTAAAGGGTGAATCTAAGAAGGTTTGGGAGGAGGCGGTAAATAAGATCAAAATACATTGCATGAATGTATAAATTCCTTATAATAAACACATTATTTAAAAGAAAAACTAGAGTTAACTTAGGTTATTTGTTCTTCACTGCCTACTGATAATGACTTACCTACTTAGCCCTGGGCCAGTCTATAGAGCTAGAATATGGCTATGAAGGTAATAGTTCATAATGTGGAGATTTCAGCTTGCCAGTCAAGACACCTCACTTTCAATATTTGGTTGGGCTTTCTCCATATATTTATTGAAAAATGGTCTGGTTTATGGTAGTTAATGTTCCTTACTATGGAGGTGGTATTTGGATATACTTGGTAACAAATTCTCTATCTTTCAGCATCTCTAATTTGAAATCAGTCTATATCTCTCCATAAAAAACACTAATAACTATGGAGAGATTAGAACCTGGATAGGCGTTTTGAGATACTACACCACTGAACACATAGCTAAATGAAAAGTATAGCCTGTGACCAAACAGCTAGTTTCAGGTGTCCTAACAGTTAGGGTGACATTGTACTGCTGTGTCATTTTCTGAAACACACTCTACAATCATTGAGGTTGAATCAGTATACAGGTATGAAATTGCCTGACCCAGGCCTGAGTCTATGTGTTCTTTGTACAGTTTCCAAGGCTACCACATCCTCCAAGAATTCC
>CABHPH010125086.1:0-13220 GCA_902168325.1 Peromyscus nudipes
TGAAGGGCCGGACAAAGGCGGCGCCCAAGCGGGCGCAGGTAATGGTATTGGGGAGGGGAGCGAGTCCGGGGCACCCACCCCAAGGGGCGGGCGACGGGGCCGGACTCTGCCCTGGGGACTGCGGGGGCCGGGGCGTCCACCGGGAGGAGCTGCGGCACTGGCTCTGGGCTCTAGCCGCAGATCGCCTCGCGGCTCCGGGAAGAGTGGGGTCGACTTAGCCAAGGCGGAGGGGCAGGGGTGGGGGGTGTGCGCACCGAGTGCCCTGGCCGGTGGCGAACCGGCTGGTGGACTCATGGAGGCGAGCAGAGCCTGCTAGTCGTGAGAGGCTTTCATCAAGTCTGCCTGCCGGTAGAGGTTTAACTCCACCTGGGATGTCTCCTAGTGGCCCATTGTCGGTAGTCTTAAGAGCACCGACGACTGACTACTTGGATTGGGACTAGGGGACCCCACCCCCCTACACACCCCCATCTGCTTGGTGATGCCTTTCACTACTGCTGTAGCAGTTTTCCTTAGCCAAGAAGGTACCCACGTAAGGACATGATAAGCTGAGTCCATAAATCCAGGGAGAAATTTGATGAGGAGATAAAATAAGGTTTCCAGTTCTCTTCTTTTGTGCCACCTGGCACGTTTCTTCCCATCTTCTACACCTCCATATCTTCTACCAAAAAGCAGAAAAGAGCTTCTGAGGGACCACATTTCTCAGGGACAGCCCTGTCCAAGGACACTTTGGAATCCCTGACTTAAGCTGTGAGTGTTGCTAAGCCCAGCAGTGACCAGCTCTAGGCTGTATGCTGCTTACCGTTTTGTAAAAAAAAAAAAAAAAAAACCCACTCGGCTCCTGTGCCCCCTCCCCATGTGGTCATGTATGGAACAGGAAGAGAGGAGACTCGTGCTGATGACAGCTGAGAACGTGGCCTTTTGCTGAGAAAAATATGGGTTGGAGTGGCACACCAGTGGGACGTGTCAGGAGCTCCATTGGTCTGTGGTTGGCTGTAAGCCCACCTTGAGAAAGCTGCCTGTCTGCCAAAGGGGTGGGGGCAGTAGAGTATGGATTAGTTCATTCATAGCACCCCATCGCTCTCCCCAGGAGAGTCTGGACCCCAGCTTGGGTGGAGTTGAGGCTTGTGGGGAAAGCAGGTATTACTTCACACAAGAGACTGAAGTTTGTTTGAGAGAATTTAATTGTATGTCTAAAATCCAGGGAAGGCTGGAGAATCGGCTTTTGCTGGGGTTGCACTGTTCGTGACTTCTTTTGGTGGCAGTCAGAAAGGGTGACCTGGTTTGGCTGCTGGAAGGTTAAAGGGAGTTGTCAAAATAACATTGCCCTCTGTGGTAGGGGTTTTACCTGGCAGGAGACGCCTGCCTATCAGATCTGTGTTTAGGAAGGCTGGCTCTGGGGAGCTGAGCCATTCGTGAGGTATGCTTTTGCTGTCTGTTCCTTTCTGTCTCTCCGTCCTTCTTTCTCCTCTTCCCTCCTAGATCTCTTAGCCAAGGCTGGCCTGGAACTGGCAGCGGTCCTCCTGTCTGCCTCCCGAGTGCTGGAATTACCTGTGTGCACCGCCATGCTAGTTTTGGTTCATTTGCGGTGTCTCCCTCCCTTCTGAAGTTGCCATGTTCCCATGTCATTTTCCTCCTGATTCCTCTGGCTCTTCTGATCCAGTCTGTACACAGCTTCCAGACCTTTCTCCCCAAAGGACCCCTTGCACAAGTCGGTTTCTTACTCACTAAATTGTGGCTGCTCTCTTTTTCCTGCATTCTGACCCTCGACAGTGTCCCTGAGGCTATTCACCAGTCACCCGGTGCACGTTTGTCTCTCTGCCCTTTGCTCCTTGCTCCTACCCTTCCCTTCTCTCATACTTGTCCATTGTCTTGGTGCTCAGGCCAGTGAGCTTGTGGACATGGATTTTCTAACATGGGATCTTCTCAGGTGTTTTGCAAGTTGGAAGTTTCCTAAGGATGAGGTTATGAAGTGTGTGTGTGTGTGTGTGTGTGTGTGTGTATGTGTGTGCGCGTGCGTGTGTGCGTGCGCGCGGTCTATAATCTTCCAGTGTTGTGTGCGATGCTATTGAATAAATAAATGTCGTTGGAATTCAGTGAGGATAGAGAGGAACCTTTGACTTGTCCAGAAATGCTCTGTATGGATTCAGTCCTTGGAGGTCTCTGACCTTTTCTGTCAAAGGTATATAAATAGGGCATGTTTGTGAGGCTCTGGCATGGGCATTTTAACTGCTGTTTCTCATCTGTCTGCTGGTGAAGAGTCAGTCTTGTAGATTGTTCACATGACACCACACAGACATGAATTGGAAAGGGGCTGTAATCCTGTTTTCCTCCTGTCCCCACTAAACCATTCTCTCTACCCAGCTATGCCGTTCGTTTGCAATTTACTTGTTGTCCATGCTAAATGAATCCATATGTTTTACCTCTTCTCATCTGGGTGTAAATGAGGGAGAAAACACTATTCGGAGAACAGAGAAGAAAAATAAACCTGGGCCAGTCCCATGGATGGGCTTTGTAGGGTTCCTTTTAGAGGAAGTGTTTTTACTGACTTTGGGAGCTAGGTCTGTCCCATCTTGGACCTTTGAGGAAGGAATGCTGTCATTCCAGCTCTTCAAAGTTGCTTTGTATTGGCGATCAAGCCTGGACCATGAGGGACATGGGAGAAGACTGATGACTGGTTGAAGCTTGGTGATGAAGAAACATGTATCTTGCATCCATCCTCTTTCCCCCAAACCCCTCTTTGTGCCCCAGTTTGATGATTAATGGACCAGCATTTCCCTTCCAATCGTGAAGGCCACCCCGCACAGTTGCCATGGTAATGCAGACCTCTCCCCCGTCAATGAAGAAAAAAATCCCACTACTTCTCACCTCAGAACGCCTCTCCTGGGTGTGCTCCTCATCTGCTTGCTGTGTCTGCAAGTGTGCATCCTGGAACATAGTCTTGTCCCTCCCTGTTCAGGGGCATTGCCTGAGTACCTTGAGCAGATTCTGCCTCTGTTGGATGGACCCAGCGGGTCTAGAATCGTCAGGAGAGGAAACAACCTTTTAAATGTATTCATCCATGATGCAAATTACAATCTAGAAAGAGCCTTTCTCCTTTAGGGATAGAGGAAGTGCCCTCTGTGTGCTCTCCAGTGTTTAGAGGTATGAAGTGGGTAGCATTTGACACCTCAGAAGGAAATTTCAGTAGACCTGAAAGAAAGTCAACCTAGCATATCTACTTGAAATTGGAGTTCAGTGAAAATTTGCTAATTATTTTCATTTCTGCCCACCTCTCCATCTAAGAGGACTTAGAATGTTTTCATTTTATCTACTGTTGTTCCTCTTGACCTTGCTCAGGCAACATCTGGCCTCAGTGCCCCGTCTCAAGGTAAGTCATTAAGGAGGAGAAAAAAGTCTTAAGGGGGAAAAAATCCCCAGAACTCAAAAGTAGTCTGTGTTGAACTAAAGCTGCCAGCCAAAGCTGGCGAGTTTATGGAGCATTATATGAACAGTCCCGACATTAAAGAGCCTCCTTTTTGTGAATGGGTCGTGAAGAATGTAAATAAAGCAGCATCTCTCAATGGGGAAGCATTTTACATAAGCAGCACCACCCCAGCCCTAGTATTTATGGGAACTTGGTAGCACAATCTGGCAAGGCTTATTTCCTTTGTGCCTTCGACTTTGGAGGGGCAGGGGGAGTGTGAGGAGAGTGTGCTTTGGCTCTGTGGGCCTGGCCTTGTCTTGATGGGCCAACACAGTGTCCATTAGTCCTAAAAAGATGGAAAAATATCATGTGTGGTCCAGAGCTTGTGAAAATTAGCAGCAGAGGCTCCAGACACCTAGTGATCTGAGGTTCTGCAGCTTCTGACCCCTCAGGCTGCTTAGATCTTCCTAGGTCAGGCCCAGGAGGTCTTGGATGATGAGCTCCTCCCTGGTTTTATGGGAGGCATCTAGCTGGAATAAAATGGACTGGCTTGAATCTCAGCTCCTTTATGTTTCTCCAGCCCCTCTCCTGGTTTTGCTACTAATGAGCTATAAGGTGGCTAAAAGGTGGAAGAAGCAGTGGGTGCCTCACATTCCTGCTCGGGGCTGCCAAGTCCTGGGGTCCCAGTGAGGGGGTGGGTGTCCTGTCCCAGGCATCTTGGCGTGAAAGCTGGGGATCAGAGGCTGCTGGGTTGGGAGAACAAGACCCAGAGTGTAGTCAGTTCTCAGACTTGGTGTCCTGGAGTAGTGATCATTCATTACATTTCTCTGCACAGTGGGAGATCCCTGCAAGGGTGGTTATTCATCTGACTCAGTGGGGTCGTTGTCCTTGGGGTCCTCCACAGGCTTGGTCTGCCAGGAAGGAACCAGGGTTTGTCTCTCAGTCTGGCTTTATGAACTGGTAACTTCCAAGGAACCATGACCAAGTTACTTGAATGAAAAGACAGGTGGCCTTTATAGTTAATGACATCAGTACTAGCTAAGGACTTAATGAGTCTGATTATTTTCTCTGGCCTCTGCTCCTTTGCTATGGGACTTGGGAAGGACAGATATGCTGATTTCTCTGGCCTGGAATGAGGAATGTATCTAGTTTCTACCTCCACCAATACAACTTTCCAGTTTCCTGCTGCAGAAGAGAGGAGTGGACCCTTCTTCAAGAGAGGAATGGGCTTGTCCAGCATGTTTGGGGATAACACCATTTGTTTATTAGGTTTCTGTGCGGCCAGGTGGTTTAGAAGTGTGTTCTTAGAATAGTTATTACCAGGGTGCCACTTGATTCCAGGGGATCCTAACAGGTTCTCCAGAGGAGTTAAAGCCACATCACCACCACAGCAGGGTCAGTGGTGGCTTCCCAGCCCTGAGTTGATGTCCCTTGCTTTGTACCTATAGGGGCTCACACAGTTCCCACTGAATGTAGAAGAGATTATACAGAGAGGAAACGATCTTTAAAGAAAACTGAAAGTACTAGGATTATCGCTCTGAAGAGAGGAGAGCAGGAGCAGTTGCTGTGTCTCTCTCTGTAAATTGAGGTGGCTGTCTCCACTGTGATAGGCCACTTTCCATCTAGGTTGCAGTCTAAGCCAGGGGCAGAGGATTTCCCTCAGGCCTGTAGACTAGAGTAGAGGTTTGGGAAAAGTTCTTTCTCTGGATTTACTGTAAAATACCATCTCTCTCTGGAGCACTCACCACTTTCTAAGTAATAAAATGGTTTTGTTTTTAAAAAAAGATATGTAAGAGTTTATTCTGGTCAGGCAGTGGGGTGGTACGTGTCTGTAATCCCAGCAGGCAGATCTCTGTAAGTTCGAGACCAGCCTGGTCTACAAATCGAGTTCTAGGACAGCCAGGATTGTTAAACAGAGAAACTGTCTCCAAAAAAAAAAAAAAGTTTACTCAGAACTTTGAGTCAACTTTTCTATAGATGCTGATGATGATTTTTGAGACAGATCCTATACTTCCTATATAGCCCAGTTGCCCAGAGCTCTCTATCCTCTACCTCACCTTAAGTGCTAGGATTACAGGTGTGTGAACATACTTGTCTGTGGGAGCAGTTCTTTAAGCTGAGAATTCAAGAAAAGCCACTATCACGTTGGGCTGTGACCCAGCAGCCGTCCTGTGAGGCCCTAGAAAGTGGCAATATGCTAACATGTAGAAGAATGGGCTCTGAGACACCTGGATGCCCTGTCTGCCTCTGCTTTTAGCAGCACTAGGCAGGGTTTTCTTAGGAGATGAAGTGGGAAGGGGGAGGGGGTGTGCACGCACACATGTAGGTCAGAGGACACTTTGCGTGAGTCGGGTCTTTCCCACCACCACGTGAAATCTGGAGAACTGAGCTTGGGTCATCAAGCTTGGCAGTGTGTGCCTTCACTGTACATGCACACTCCTTCCTTCCTTCCTTCCTTCCTTCCTTCCTTCCTTCCTTCCTTCCTTCCTTTCTTCCTTCCTTCCTTCCTTCCTTCCTTCCTCCCATGAACTCTTTGTACCTGTTTCAGTCTCCTGATCATGGGATGGTAATAGCTGCTTCCCTGGACTGTTGTGAAGGTAGATGCAGTAATCGTCATGTGCTAGTTGGTGCTGGGTACCCAGAATACAGAGTAGCATTCCTGATATAGTAGGAGCCCCTGGTGAATCAAGTTCCCTGTCCCTGCCTTCTTAGAGACCTCGGGGACTGATCTTTACCCTGGTTCTTTGCCACTGATTCCACCTTCCTGTCTTTTCTAGATTGGCTGCTTATTGTTTATAAGACAGGGTCTCATGGATCCCAGGCAGACCTCAAATTTACTGTGTAGCTGAGGATGACCTTGAACTTGGTGATCCTACCTCCAACTCGCTGTCCTGTCTCTAGCATTCTTTGTCATAAATGTGTGTATGCTAACTCATTATGGTTGGGGGGGGGACAAGTAGACTCTTTACTTGAGGTAGCTAGGGCAAATTGGGAGAGAAAACGGGGAGGGGGGTGATCGTGAAAGAGTTGAGTAAATGCAAATTAATGAATGAACGTGGATTAAGTTGAACAGGCACAGTGGACTCCTGGGAATGAGGGGAAAGTTAAAGGCCAGAGGGCTCCCTAATCCAGACATTTGAAGTCCTTGGATTGCTTCTAAAGCTGTTTATTTGGGAGCATAGTCTGCTTTTTATTCTTGGATTTTGGATGTGCAACTAGTAAAGTATATGTACATTTTCCAAAATGGACTGGGGGTGGGGAACAAACCCAGAAATCTAAAATACTTAGAGATCCAAGCATTTTGAATAAGGGATTTTCAACCCTTGTGAGTCAGGCTAGTGAACTGGCAGCCAGGTAAGCCAGTAGATGGAATTTAGTAGTGGGAAAGTCAGCCTACCTGACCTCCCCAGGCTTGCAACCTGCTGAAGTAGCATTGGAGTCTGCCTTGTGACTCCCTCCCTCAGTGGAATGTTTGGAAGGCTTGGCCTTGAGACTTGTTTTCATGGCTGCCTCAATCAGGAGGTTCTTTGTTGGGAAGGTCTGGGGCAGAGCTCTCCTTATGACCCAGTGGTCTACTTCTGTTCAGGACTGGGAGGTAGCTGACAAGCTATTGGGGTCTCCCCCTGTTACCCAGGCTGACCTGCAACTCCTAGGTGGCTGAGCCTGGCTTGAAATTTTCTCCCACCAATTTTTTACTAATGTTGGGAATTTGCAAATGTTAGGCAAGAAAGTGCTCTCCCTCTGAGCTCCATCTAGAACACTGTCCTGGTGGCCGAACCAACACACATTCTGTGCTGCTCCTGGGCAGCCTCACAGGAGAGGTTGGTGAGCTGCAGACTCTTAGGAAGAATAGTGCATCATTAGCACAAGGTTTTTTCCTGGGTTGATAAAAACCAACTGCTGAGATATGGGATGCTCTGTCCCTATTCCTGTCTCCAAAACTGTTAGCTACTGCTAACAAGTAATGGGTCCTGCCCCGGGCACAAGTTTGCTTCCGGTAGCCTGGCCTGGGCCGTGTGGCATATGGGTAATAGGGTGTGAGGGAGCCTGACTTGGAAATCCTGCCCCATCTTGGAGTGACTTGTGGAACTCATCAGGCTGAATCTAGGGAGTTCCCTCTGGCTGCCATCTTAAGACCTGTCTTTACCTTCCTGCCTCTTGGCATTTAGGGGTTTCTAGTGCTGACCTCCCCGCCGGGCTTTTGTTCCTACAGTACACCCGGTGTGCAGTAGAGGTGCCCTCTGCAAACCCTTCCGCCAAGCCCTGGGCTCCCCATCACAGCCTCCTCATGCTGCCTTACCCAGCTCCACTAGCCCACACTCCTGTTTCTGCCTCTTGTATTTTGATTTTCATACCTTAGCCTGGTACTTGTAGGGAAAGGGGAGAGAAAGGATGGGCTCAGGCTGGAGAGGTGGCTCAGCAGTTAAGAGCACTCATTGCTCTTTTAAAGGACTCGGGTTCGATTCCCAGGGCCCACGTGGTGGCTCACACCTGTTTGTAACTCCAGAGGATCTGACGTTCTGTTCTGAATTTGGGGGGTGGGGGGCACCAGACACACAAATGGGACATATACTTGCAGTCAAAACACTGATTCACATACAGTAATTTTTAGAAATAAGAAAAAAAAATGGGCTTGTATTAATTGCCTGGTTGTATACTGGGCTCTCTGCTAGGCGCTCTATACATGTTCTTACTTAATCCTTAAAACAAATAGTCTTGCTTTGAAAAATAAACCAAGCAAGGCTTGGAGTTCAGGCTCTTTTCCAGTCCTGATGGAATCTCCGCTCTGTTGTGTGGGCTGGTGGTAGGGACAGAGATCTCAAGCAGTGCTGTGTGCCTGGGAATGAGCAGTGGGTGCTCTGCGTGTACCAGGAAGAGCTGGGGGAGAGTAAATTGGCCTTTATACAAATTCTCTAGGACCAACAATATGGCTCCAAGGGTGAAGGCATTTGCTGCCAAGCCCAACATTATCCTGAGTCCTATCTTCAGAACCCTCCTAGTAGAGGGAGAGAAACCAACTCCCCCACAGGCTGTCCTCTGACCACCACACACCCTACTGGTGTATGCACACGTACCATACGTGCACATACCCAAAAAGTGTTAAAGAAAACCCCTAAAGACTAGTTGGTATTGCATGTGATTACCTTCTAATCTGTCTGTTTTGTGGAGCAGAATATGGATGCTACTAATGAACTACTAAAGCCCAGTGCTCTCTGCCCACTGGCCTTGCTTAGGGACCAGTAGATGGGAGATGTGCTGGCTTTACTCCCTACCTGGAGGAAGGACGCTAGCTCCATACTGAGGCACTGGCAGTTTCTGACCATCTGAGAAAACTTAGTATTTCTGTTGTGACTACCCTACACTTTGATCTCTGACAGACATGGGAGTCTGTAGCCTGAGTTAGAACTCCTCCCTCCTAGTGGATCCATGTGCCTTTATGGTTGCTGGGGTGGTCAGAACTGATTTAAAAAAAAAAAAAAAAAGTCAGACCTAGCCGTCGGACTGAGCTGACCTGACATAACCAGACCCTGCCTACATGGGATGGACATGACTTTCCAGCTACTCACTATGGGTCTCTGGTGTCCTAAAGGCCTCAGTGTGACCCGTGAGGAGCAGGTTGGTCTTACAGGCTCTAGACAGTATTGGTGCCTCTGGATGGCAGGTGTGACTCCTCAGATGGGTGGGACCAGTTCCCTCTGGTTGTGCACTGTGCTGCCTTTCCTGCCCGGGTGTTTCTATAATTAAGCTCAGGTGCAAGGTGACTTGAGTACCTGCAGCAAGCGATGCCAGACTGGCGGGGCTGGTGGCCAGAGCAACCGTTCTCTTAGCGGGTGGTTCCCAGAGCTTTTGTGGGTACCTGCTGTGGATCCTCGGTCAGATCCTGGGGTGGGCAGAACACGTGCTATCCTGGCCCCGTCCTGAATGTGTTCCCATCTTCCCCCATTCACACCATACTGGCTCCACAAGGGAAAGGGATAGACATTTGGGTGTCCTTGGCAGAATAGTACCAGAGCAGAGTTCAAGTGCAGGCTGGATGTTTGGATTCTCGCCCAGGCTGTCCTGGGCTTCTGCTATAGGGAACTGATGATGTTAGGTACCTCTTTGGTGGCCGGGACAGGGAGGAAGGCTTTTGCTCTCCACCAGGCTTCACCACAGTGTCTTGCCATCCTTGTTAGTGCTGAGAGGTAAGATTTATTTTGGTATGTCAGTTTCAGACAAGGAACCTCAAGTTCAGAGAAGTTTAAGTAAGTTGTTCATTTGGGTCAGAGCCAGCTTTGGTTTTGCATTTTTGCTCAGCTGAAAGTGGAGCCCAGGACCCTGTACTTGGTAGACTGACAAGCCTTCTACCACTGAGCTGCAGCCCAGCCCCAAAGCCAGGCCTGCCTGCCTCCCTTCGCCTCTCGGTTCTGTCCGCTTCTCACTAAAGAGATGGGAAGACCTGGCAGTACCTTTGCCTAGCTTTACCATAAGCTGCTCTGCCTCTGCCTGACTGTTGCTTTGCTTCGATAAGAGTCAAGAGAGCCAGTGTTTCTGACAAAGGTTACTCCTTTCAGGGCTAGAACAGCCCCAGTCCTGAGACCGAGGACCCTGACTGAGGCGCTGTGTGCAAAGAGGAGCAGAAGGCAGTTCTAAGGATCTCTACCCAGGGCTAGATTGAGTTTATGGGAGTGATGCGTACTCTGACCTGTGGCCCAGGCCTCTGACCTCCCTTGCTGAAGCCTTCAGCTGGACACGTAGCACCCAGTATATGCACTGCCTCTATTGATCAGGGTGGTATGTGGTGACCGAACACCTTGCCTTTGCTGCTTCCGGGGATGGCTTCTGCTAGCCCTAGGCAGATCTGAGTCACACTGAAGCCTCTCTTCTCGCACCCTGACACCTCAGATCCCCCTCAGTTTTGAGCCTTTGATGTACCTAGAGTGGAGATCGCTTGCTTGCCAACTTTGGCATATACTTACAGGGATTTTGGAATTAACTTGTGGGGTCTTTGACCTAGAAGCCCTCTGACCAGCCACTGTCCTTCAGGGCAGCTGTTCAGGGCTGGTGACAGTCAGACTGGTTTTTCCCAGTGAGAGCTTGCTTGATACCAGTTAGGTAAAAGGTGATTGCCCTGGGGGTGTCCTTCCCAGGAACCTTCTCTCTAGGGGCCAGGATTGTTTGTGCACGGACAGGGCTTCCAGAGAGCAGAAGAGCAGTGCTAAATTACTCTAGCCTCATCACTTGACAGTAGTAGAAAGTTCCTGGTTGAACTAATGTAAATAGAGGGTCAGCAGGACCGTCTATCCTCCTGGAATGGGGGGCCAGGGCTACTGTGCACCTGGGATCCCACCCCCAACTGGTCCTGCTGGGCCACCTCCTGCAGTTCGAAGGGGCCCTGGCAGACTGCAAGCCCCTCCACCCAGCCCCACCCCAGGGAAAAGCTGCTGCTGAGGTTCTCACAGGGCTTCAAAGCGTGACTCACACCAGCTCTCCTCATATCCAAGTACAGCAGAAGCTGGCAGCAGAGACCCCAGCCTCTCCTCAAGACCGCCGCCACCTGAGGCACCACATGAAAGCTGGGGGTTATTTTGCAATGTGCTTTGATGGCTCTGGTAGTCCTTAGCCAGTGACAGGAGGTTTGGCAGTTGCAGAGGAGGCAAGCAGGAGGCTCCTGTGCTTGGCTTGGAAACAGGACTTGCACCCTGTAATGTAGAGGTTTACCGGATGTCCAGCCCTCAGGGGCAGTGGCTCCCTGAGAGACTGGAGTACTGAATGGGAGGTTAAAGTGAAACCATCTCTACAGGGAGCACAACACTCCAGGAACAGGCTCCTGAAAGTGGCCACTGCTGCTGGTTCCCACCTCCCTGCTTGGGACCTTCCGGGAGCTGAGAGGGAAAGACTGAGTACAGACAGACAGGTATCCCAGGACGGTCAACCCACCATGTAACCAGCCTCCAGCAGGCAGCCATCCTCCCTGCTCAGAGCCCTTCACTAGCCGTCCTGTTTGCATGTTTATGCTCTTTCCTGCCCCCACCCCCTTTTGCTCTGTGCTTGATGTCCATGTCCTCAAAGGCCACAGGCCCAGGTGACCTCACCCTTGGCCCCCAGCCATTCCCAGGCCCAGATGCTTTGGTGACTTGGGGCCTGTTGAGGGGCTTCGGTCCGTGTTTAGCTGCATTGTCTATTCACTCATCCTACATCTCCAAGCTCCTTGGGAGTGGGGAAGCAGGACTTGGCTTTGCCCAGAAGTGCAGATACAGTTGTGGTGCTGCTTGTTCTTGGTTACTCCGCTGCTGGCACAGGGTGCCTCCTGGTTAGAGAAAGGGGTCTGTGGGTTGTCTGCACTTGGGATGCTTTTGAATGTGAAAGGGGCATGCTGGCGAGTATGCTGAGCAGCCAGGACAGCAGTCACTGATTGAAAGCAGAAAACAGACTTAAGGCCTCACAGATGCCTGGGATTGTTATGAGCTCTGCCGTTTAGGAATGAATGGATTTGCCTCCTGTGACTCTCTCATGCCTGGGGCCTGATTTCTGGACAAGTGGCAGGTCCCCACACATGGCCCATTGCGTCTTCCTTTTGCAGTTTCCCAGTCCTTTCTCCATGAGGGTTATGTACACTGCCCCATCAGCTGAGTGTTCTCCACACCCTTTCTAGGCTAGTGCAGCTTGTCTGTGGAGAGAAGGCACCCAGTGATCCCCACTAATGGCCGAAGACCACAAAACTAACTAGGAAGAACTAGGCAAAGCTTGGAAATCCTCAGGCTTGGGATCTTCGGGGTTAAGTCCCCGCCCACCAGGGACCTCTCCCAGCATGAATAACAATAGTGGGGAAACTAAGCTGAAAAGCCTCGCCTGCTGGGTGGGGAGGGGTCCCGGAGGTGCCTGGTGAGGAGAAGTGTGGACTGTCTGGCACCTCGCTTGGCAGCCTGGCGCTTTGGAGAGTAGATAGGAAGTGAACAGCTCTGAGTCTGGCCGCCCCCCCTCACCCCTGCAGTTCTGCATAGCCTTCATGGTACAAGTGTGCGGTGCACAGCGCAGCCAGCTCTGGCCTTTATTACTTAGAACTGAGATCAGGCTGCCCCTGAGTGTATATAGTAGAGACATCTGCAGAGCCAAAGTTAGGGATCGTGCCTGGTCATGGGCATCCTCAGGCTTCCTGAGACCTCCCCACCCCCTTCCTGCCCATACCTGGCGTCTTTCCTATCAAGGAAAACTGAGGGACAGAGCAAGACTTCCAAGGACCACTGGTTTTTCTCCAGTGCCAGCTTTGATCCTCGCCTAATGTCCTTTAGCAACCCTGGCACTCTGAGCTGCCTTTCCCTAGAACCTGACCAGACTGTGGGGGGGGCTGCCTCCTAGGGCAGGCTCGGGCCTCACCTTTCTTAGCGTTTTCCAGAAAGAGAAGTTATGGCTCTCTTGCTGGGTGGAGGGAACCTCTCCCCTGCCCAGCAGGCAGGTTCTTCCCTCAACACCTCTCTCGGCCCATCTCTTTATCCTCCTATGGCTAGTCTTGGAAGCCCAGAGTTGAGGGAGGAGTTGGTAGTACTTTGGTCCTGTTTTTTGGTTTTGGGTTTTGTTTTTTTTTTTTTCAAGACAGGGTTTTTCTGTGTAGTTTTGGAGCCTGTCCTGGATCTTACTCTGTAGACCAGGCTGGCCTTGAACTCACAGAGATCCGCCTGGCTCTGCCTCCCGAGTGCTGGAATTAAAGGCATGGACCACCACCGCCCGGCTGGTCCTGTTTCTTAAAAGGCTCCTATCACCTAAGCCCCATTCTGGCTGTGTTTTCAGAGCCTCCTCTTCTTGAGCGTCTAGCAGGAGCAGAAGAAGAGGTCTGACC
>CABHPH010125088.1:0-45036 GCA_902168325.1 Peromyscus nudipes
CTCTCTAGTACTTTGCTTCTTCCTATTCTCTTGTGGTCTTCATTTATTATGGTCTCCTATTCCTTGTTCTCCCTCTCTGTTGTTGATCCAGCTGGAGTCTCCCGCTCCCTCAAGCTCTCTTTCCCTCGACCCTCGCCCTTCATTTACCCCACTTATGACCAGGCTGTTCATGAAGATCTCATCCATTTCTCTGTCATTGGGTGATCCCCATGTCTTTCTTGGAGTCCTGTTTTCCAGGTAGCGTCCCTGGTGATGTGAGTAGCAGTTCAGTCATACTTGCTCCACATCTAGTATTCTCCTATGTGTGAGTACATACCATGTTTGTCTTTCTGAGTCTGGGTTAGCTCACTCAGGAGCATCTTCAACAAATGGTGCTGGCATAACTGGATATCAACGTGTAGAAGGCTGCAAATAGAGCCATATCTATCACCATGCACAAAACTTAAGTCTAAGTGGATCAAGGACCTCAACATAAATCCAGCTACTCTGAACCTGCTAGAAGAGAAAGTAGGAAGCAGTCTTGAACGCATTGGCATAGGAGATCACTTCCTAAATATAACACCAGTAGCACAGACACTGAGAGAAACAATCAATCAATGGGACCTCTTGAAACTGAGAAGCTTTTGTAGAGCAAAGGATACGGTCAACAAGGCAAAGCGACAACCTACAGAATGGTAAAAGGTCTTCACCAACCCCACATCTGACAGAGGACTGATATCCAGAATATATAAGGAACTCAAGAAATTAGACATCAAAATGCCCAATGGTCCAATTAAGAAATGGGCGATAGAACTAAACAGAGAATTCTCAACAGAGGAAACTCAAATGACTGAAAGACATTTAAGGAATTGCTCAACATCCCTAATTATCAGGGAAATGCAAATCAAAACAACTCTGAAATACCACCTTACGCCAGTCAGAATGGCTAAGATCAAAAACACTGAAGACACCTTATGCTGGAGAGGATGTGGAGCTAGGGGAACTCTCCTCCACTGCTGGTGGGAATGCAAGCTTGTACAGCCACTTTGGAAATCAATATGGCGCTTTCTTAGAAAATTGGGAATCAATCTCCCCCAAGATCCAGCTATACCACTCTTGGGCATATCCCCAAGGAATGCTCAATCATACCACAAGGGCACTTGCTCAGCTATGTTCATATCAGCATTATTTGTAATAGCCAGAACCTGGAAACAACCTAGATGCCCTTCAACCAAAGAATGGATAAATAAACTGTGGTACATATACACAATGGAATACTACTCAGCAGAGAAAAACAATGACATCATGAGGTTTGCAGGCAATCATAGCTTTTTAAAAAGAGTGACTAAGAACTGACTGTTGGCAAAGAATGAAAGGATTTATCAGCACATGGCATCATACAATGGAAACCAAAAGTGTGAGTTAAAAAATAATAGGATCCAGTAAACAATTTGGCGCATTATTGGTAAAAATGAATTTGAAAGGCTATATTTTGTGGCATTTTATTAAACTGACATGTCCTGTAAAGGAAAGTATAACACTTGTGACAGAGATCTCACACAACTCCTTTGATTTGTAAGCTTTTCACTTATGTTAAGAATGCATTATTAGTACCATTCAAAGGAATGTGAATGGAAATGATGTATCTCAAAACTGGGTTTCTATAGTCAAAATCATTACTCTATTCCACTTTGTTCTTCTATGGAATGCTAGAAGCCTGGATTTTTAAATGATACAAAAAAGGAGCAAGACTTTCATCATCCTGGAGCTATGTATGTAGAAGCAACAGATATTCTGACTGAAAGATGACCTTTCACAAGGTTTGATCCTTAGATACAAATAAAACCTTTTTTTTCAGGCAGAACTTATCATTTCCAGTGTAATACAGTGGTAGAGATATTGCCAATCATGCTAGAAATTCCGGGTTCAATATAAAGGGGACACACATATACACACACGTGCACATCTGCACACGCAAGCCCACACACAGTAGCAGCATCCATTATCAAATTTTTTCTTGTATAAATTTAACGGCTTTTAGGAGGAAACTACTTCTAAAATGTTAGCTTGGTTAGAATTAATTAATTGAAGTATTCATTAAAAAATCCCAATCCTCAAATTTCAAAGATAATTCATTATTCTTTCTAAATCTATTCTGCAATCCATTCTTCTAATTTCTATTAATGACAAGTTGGTTTCAAGCTACAGAAAAATAGTCTCAGAACAGAAAGAATAAATACTTCTGATCCTTAAAATTTACCAACTTTTCAGTTAGTGTTCTAGATTACGTTTGCAGTTACCAGTTACTAGTGTTCAAAACTGTCAACTTTTTGGCCTAAGTCTTTTTATTTTATTTTATTAGCTGTGCATATATTAATTGTATCTTCTAAATCCAGCATTCAATTAAGCTCATTTCCATTTCC
This sequence comes from Peromyscus nudipes, assembly GCA_902168325.1. Classification (NCBI taxonomy): domain Eukaryota; kingdom Metazoa; phylum Chordata; class Mammalia; order Rodentia; family Cricetidae; genus Peromyscus; species Peromyscus nudipes. The sequence continues at coordinate 2,403 of CABHPH010125088.1, forward strand.
TTTGCTGAAACTGAGTTCAAGCTCCACTTAGTCTATGTCATTGTTTTATATCTAGAATGCCTTCATTACAAGAATTTATGTTTCTTATGCATGTGATCACATTCTTCTACAAGTTAAAACTATGCATGCTTCCTTGTGGGAGCCCATTTTCAGGTTCCTCGCGGCTTTACCCAGCAGGTTCGCATAGAGGATGATTAGGCCTGAGTGCAGGTGTCTGAAATGGTCTGCACTTGGCTGTGCTGGGGGGTGGGGTCTTTTGCTGCACCCCTTGGTGTCTCTGTAAATACCCTGAGGCAGAGACAGTCAGGGCCCGTTGGAATAGGTTTCAGGCCCTCTCAAGGCTATCCTGTATTTTCTATCTGTTTATATCCACAAACTAAATCCTTCTATCTAATATTTCCTGCTGCTCACACTCAAGAAAACTCTGGGGAACTGTGGGGTTGGTGGGTAAATGCCCCACACTTCCTATAACATTTCAAATGAAATTTTCATCTCACATTGTACGTAATTAAAACGAAGCTAATACTTAAGCCTGGTGTGATGCCCTTCTCTTATGGGATTTATCCCTCCCTCCTACATTATTGTCCAGAATATACATCAGGTTATTCTGTTTCTAGGGTTTATTGAGTGTGGTATTTTAAGATCTACATCTATTATTCAATAACTGGTTAAAGTTCTTGCTCAAATGTCAACTCTCCCTAAAACTGTTCTCATTTTTGCTAATGAAAGTTTCAAGACACATTGCACTTTCTTATATTCCAGCACATTTTTATATATGCACAGTATATACATCCTCCTATATATGCATGTATATCATACTACATATGTTACACAGGGACTTACTGGGGGAATATATCATCACTTAGAAAAGCAACATGAATATGATGAATGAATTATATATTTTCTGAACATTATGGATGAATTTCAAAAATAGTAAGTGAGAAATTTTATACACATAGTTGAACAAAAATCTGTACTTTCCGTGCAGGACTTAGGCATTGTTTATTTATTTACTCCGGGTCCCTATTGAAATTCAACTCATTGAACTGCGTCCACTGCATTTTATTAGTTATTAAATAAAACATTCAAGTTATCTGCTTTTACTTTCCAACAAGGTGACATTCATACCATTACTGTCTAAACAGAAAATCAATGACAAACTTTAATTTCCTCCTCAGAAAGGCTTAGATGAAAGAAATACACTTACAAAAGCAACATAGTGACATAAATTTAAAAAAAAATTGGAGACAATAATGATAAACGCTGTTACACTTTGAAAAGAAAAGGGAAGTATAGAAGATCCTCTAAAACAGTTGTAATTAAAAATGTTGTTAGGAATCCCTGAAAGAACAAGAACAGTAAATGAGTCTTTTAAGAAGCAAAGAAATATGATAAATTGTGGTACTCTAGATAATCACAATTAGCAAAATGGAGAATAATTAACAAAACCAAGTGAGAGCACACATAGTGATAAATGAGGTTAGACTTCTTAAAGAGCTATTCTATTATCATCAGTTTCTTTTTTTTCTTGTAAGAACAGAATTAAGGAGAGGAAAAGATTTTAAGTGAAAACAAAATGTGGATATATATATGCATATATATATGTATATATGTACCATATTACACTTATTGAAATGGTGGTCTATCAGTGAACCATCCACAGCAATGGAAATTCATAGCAGATAAATCTACAGTCCCCACGGAGGCAGCCTATCTCCATCTTGCCACTCAGCTAAGTCCTTAGAAGATCAAGGTCACTAAATCCTTGTATTACCCATGTTTTCCTTTATCAAGGGTAGCTATGTATGGCACATCAGGGATTGTGTGTCTGTGCTTTTAATGTCATGCTGGCTTCATCTCATATAGTTTGCAATATGTAAGATTTACTGTCATTTACAAAGGGAATAGTGTTTACCATAGCAATCATCTCTAGCAATGTTCAGTGGTGTAAATCATTACAGTTATTTCTAGACCTCTCAAAAATAAACAGAATACTGTTTTGGCTTAAGAAACGCACCCCAATTTTATTGTCTGAGATTTGTGTTGAGCTTAGTTCTTGAAATAATGGAACTGTCAGACCTGTATTCACAACTTTCAGGATGGAGCGTAGGTTTATCTGTGTAGAATTAGATGTACTAGTTATCATACTCATTTTTTTTTCTGTTCAAATGAAGCTGGCACAGTATACTCCATGAGCTCAAACCTACATTTCCTCCTAATGTCTATTGCTTTAAATAGCTGCCCACTTGCTGGCATTTTTTGACATACAAAAGCTACACTTGCCAGAAAATACGTACAGTTTTCAAGAAAATAAAATTCATTAATTAATTTCTAATTAAAGGTATTTAAAATTGTTTTCTGTTTAATACCATGTCATATTATTTTTCTTTCAAACAACTCACCATTGTGTTAATTTCCTGAAGGAACCGTCTAAATCCTGTAGTAATATCTGATTCTGTTGTCATCTCTAGTATGAATAGGTACATCTACATATATTTGCATTTTGGTTCTTTAACATGCACAGAGAGTCTCCATGAGGCAAATACCTTTTAAATACTGGAAGCAGAAAATTGAATTAGAGAGGCAAGTTTTTATCATAGGGTTACACTTAGCAGGAAAAGATAGAGAATGATCAAACAGATGAATAGAAAATATTTACTACAATGTATTGAATACAAACCAGAATGTTGTACTAGGAGTAAGTAGTGAGGAAAAGACCATTTTTAGAAAATAATATATAAAGATGTTTCCTGAATTTTGAGGATCCAGGCATCTAAATACCCTAGGGTAGGTTCATATGATTTTATCATCATTGTTATTTGTGAGAAACGGATCGATGTTGTTGGAGAGAATTAAGCAAGAAGTAGAACTCTGTTAGACACCATCTAATTTCGACAGGGCACAGATATGGGCATCTAATTATGTATACTTATTTTTTGTGTAATGAAGAAGCTTTTAGTTAGTTTTAATTAAGGGAACACTTAAATTTTTATTTTTACAATTTCAGTGATTCTTCTTTTGAAAATAGATTGCAATAGGGCAAAAGTAGAAAGAGCGAGATCAATCAGAATCTACTTGCAACAATCTGGATCAAAGATGTCTTTGATAAGAAGCACCACGGATGACATGACACTAACCTCAAGTGAATCAGATTTGCTGGAACTTAGTGCTGAATGAGAGTGAAGGCATATTTTTTTTTCTAAAATCTTTAATTGCAAGACTCCTTTTAGAAAACCAAATAGATGTATCAAAGTGATTACTCCAGCATGAATCCTTAAATTAGAGAAGACACTAAGAATGAATGTGGACATTTGAAAGTCAAGGGTAAGGCAGTGTATTTAAAACCATAACCACTCTTATTTGTGGAGATAAGGATAAGAATTTAGAATGCAGTTAAAAATTATGTTGGTTTAGGAAAATGTCACTATTAGTTTCTTCAGTAGGGTCCATGGCTGCATTAGCTACAGGTAGTTGTTTGAGTTTACAGTAGCACGCATGAACTTTCTCCTACTGAGATTACTTTAAATCCAACTAGACAGCTATTGGTGCCACAACTGAACCCTTGGGCATATCTTGTGGTGCAGGTCATCCATTGCTGTCGTTTGTAAACATTGCACTTACCTGAATAGGACTACTGTTTTCTCCCTTAGCAGTTTTCATAGCATCTTCAGATATTGTGAGAGCCAATACTTAGGAATAAGTCATATGTGTCAGTTCCAACTTCATTACTCCAAGTCCTCTCTTTGAAGTTCAAGTGCATGGTGGTTTTGGCCATTAGGTCTTATTATTGCTCTATTCACACTAGCTAGCAAATATAAACCACATTAACTGACTTCAAGTGATGAATGGATAATGAAAATGTGGTACATAGAAGTTGAAATTCTATTTAGTAAAGGAAAATGATATTTTCAAGAACGTGGAGGAAAATAAGCCGAGTGAATTAACTCATATCCAGAAAGACAAATGCCACGTATCCTCTCATATTTGTGGATTCAAACTCTGAAATTTTAGATTTGAGTACACAACCTGAGGTAACCACAGAAGACAGGAAAGTAGAGCAACGGATCACGGGACAAGGGAAGAAGGAGCTGTAGTGGGAGGATAATGGGACACAGGTGCTAAAAAGGGGGAATGGGAAAGACAGGTGGGGGAGACTTTAAATGGAGTGGGCTGAGAGGAAGGAAGGAGACATACATAACAAAAAGGATGTTTGAAAAATCCATAATGAAACATTATTATTTATAATAAATAATGATTGGTATTTAATATAAACACAGATTTAAATGGAGTTGTACCATGTAGAGTGATAATAATACCCGCAAAATCCACAGACTATCTAACAACAAGTCCATAGTCAAGGATGGTAAACCTCCTTATGAGATGTTAAATAGGGAGAGTCCGGGTGAGTTGCCAAACTCTGTATGCTATTGTCATTGCCCTTGATCACCTCGGTTACCTCTTGAAGTATCTTTATTAATTCTGTTTTAGCATGACTAATTATTGAGAAGTGCTTGGATGTATAAGGCAGTCTGTATATGGTACTTTGTAACTTGATAAAGCCAGCAATATAAGCATTATGTTGCCATTTTACTGACTAAGCAAATGTAAACCTAATGGGATGAAGAAATTTTCCTAAGCTCACACACATTACTTGTAGCTAAACTTGAATTTCAACTTATATATGTCTGGTATGAATATCTGAATCTCTTTCATCTTATATTACCTTTGCAAATGGCTATATTTTCATTGAAAAGAGTAAGTCTATTTACAACCCCCTCCTTGGTTTAGTTTTTTTTTTTAAGTATTTGAGTATGACATGTGTGCATTCATGTTTTGATGTGTGTTGGGTCCACATGTGTATATGTGGAGGCCTAAATTTGACATTAAATCTTTCTCAAAGCCACCATCTGTTTTTTCCAAGTGTTGGGATTGCAGGTTACTATAGGTTTGTGAGATATGTGTGGCAAATCCAACTTTATTCTGATATATGATATATTGTTCATAATGTTTTATCAGACAAGGCTATTAATTGTCTTCACTTTAAAAAATATTCTCTCGTACAATATATCCTGATCACAGTTTCTCCTCTCAGTTCCCATTATATCTCCCCTCTCCTCCAGATCCACTCCTCCTCTGTTTCTCTTCAGAAAAGAGCAGACCTTTCAGGCATATCAACTGAACGTGGCATAACAAGTTACAAGACTAGGCACAAACCCCATATCACGGCTGGACAAGGTAACCCAGTAGGAGGACAATAGTCCCAAGAGCAGGCAAAAGAGTCAGAGATACCCTGGATCCCACTGTTAGAAGTCCCACAAAATCCCTAAAGTAAACAACCACAACATATCTGCAGAGGACCTATGTCAGAACCCTGAAGGCTCCATGACTGTCAATTTAGTCTCAAAGTCCTTATGAGTCCTATTTAGTTGATTCTGAAGGTCTTTTGTTTCATGGTGTCTTTGAACCCTCTGGCTCCTACAATCCTTCCTCCCATTCTTCCATGGAATTCCCTGAACTCCACTTAATGTTTGGCTGTGGGTCTCTTCATCTGCTCCCATCAGTTGCTGGATGAAGGAACCTCTCTGATGACAGTTGGGCTAGAAACTGATCTGTAAATATAACAAAGTATCATTAGGAATCTTCTTTTGTTTTTGCCAGTTGTGTTTTATTTTATCCTAGGTCTCTGGGCTACCCAGCTTCCACTTCCTGGCTATCCAGCCAGTATTGGGCATGGGGCTCATGTTTGACCAGTCCTTGGTTGGCCACTCCCACAAGTTCTGCCACACCATTATCCCCGCTCATCTTGCAGGCTGGGCAAATTGTAGGCTAAGGTTGTGTGGTTGGGTTGGTGTCCCAGTCCCACCATTGGAAGTCTTGCCTGTTTATAGAAGATGGTTGGTCAGGCTTCATATCCCCTATTAGTAAGTGTCCTTGCTAGGGTAACCCTTATAGAATCCGTTTAGTTTCTACTGCACTAGGTTTCCACATCGCCTCCCAGCCCAGTGCCCCCCAATTCAAGTCACCTCTCCTCCATACTCTCTCCATCCCTCCCCGTCCCCAACCTGAACCCTCCTCTTCCCATTCCCACCCTCTTCCAATCCACCAACAAAATCTGTACTATTTCCCATGCATTTCCCCTTGAGACCTTCGTGTTTCTTTGCTTCTGTGTCTGTGGACTGTAATATGATTATTCTTTACTTGACAGCTAATATCCACTTATAAGTGAGTACATACCATGTTTATCTTTCTGAGTCTGGGTCACCTCACTCAGGATGATTTTTTTCTAGTTCTATTTATTTGATTTCAAATTTCATGATTTTTTTTAACAGCTGACTAATACTCCATTGTGTAACTGTACCACGTTTTCTATATCCATTCTTTGGTTGAAGGACATCTAGATTGTTTCCAGTTTCTGGCTATTATGAATAAAGCTGCTATGAACATAATTGAGCAAGTGTCCTACAATTGGCATTTTATGGTTCTTGGGGGCTCCTGTCTTCACATTTGTATGATAAAATTTTTATCCACTGAGTTGTCTTCTCAGTCTCTTGGCTCAGTTTTAAGTAATTTCATCCAGAGAGAAAATTATATAAAGTAGAAAATATGTTTGGCATATCAAAGATCTTAGAAGTGCACTAAGTCATCTGGCAAACAATGGTGAAATAAGATTAAAAAAAAACTGCTCGTATTTCTGTGTTTTTTAGTAGCATTATATGTGTGGCATTTTAGTCAAGAAATTTTTTGACTCACTGAGCCTGACTTCCTCATCAAAGTTTGTTATAACTATTTCTTATTTTCTTGGTTTATTTTATTTGTTCATTTAAAAAATTTCATTTGTTTACTTTAATTTTTCCACAACTAAAATGAAAACCATTTAGCTATATGTTTTTAAAATAGATCATAAGACATCCTCTAGGACTGATAATGAGCATATTGTTGATATGGGATATACAGCTCATCTTGCTTATTCATTTCATTCTTAATTAAATAAATTTAGCTACCCTAGCCATCTCCTTCCAGTTTTCCAAAGAAAATGAATGATTATTAGGAGCATGAAGCTCTTGTCTTTTGCTGCACAGTGTCAGATCTACGAAAAGAAATAATGTGTTGCACATTACAAAACTTCAGAGTAAAGGCTTTTGAAAATTATGTAACCAAAAGAGAAATGATAAATATTTGAAGTAATAAATGTGTTTAACTTGATGTAGTTATTACACTGTGTGCATTCATATAAAATATTACATGGTACCCTTTAAATATGAACTTTATATATCTTACATTTCACTTAAGTATATTCAAAACTTTAAAATGTGAATTTTAAGTAATTTCATACTAGAAAGGTAAACAATGCCACTTACCGTTCTTTTATAAATGCCTTTCTTGAGACATAATTATAATACTAAATGTTTAAAGTTTAAAATCTGAAAGTTCTAGTATATGTATCCACTCATGAAATAATCCAAACACCCATGGTACTATACTTATATCAGTTCCAAAGTTTCTTCAATGCTTATTGATTAGCCCGTCTCCTGTCCAGACCTCCCCACATTCTCCAATGCCCAAACAGGTAGACTTTATTTTCCCTATAACTGTGTTAGCAAACACTATAATTTTACATGCATAGAACCTGATACACATTTTACCTGTTTTAAAGAACTGTAACAATTGTTTTGACATTCTTTTTTTTTTTTTTTTTTTTTTTTTGGCTTTTCGAGACAGGGTTTCTCTGTGTAACTTTGCACCTCTCCTGGAACTCACTTGGTAGCCCAGGCTGGCCTCCAACTCACAGAGATCCGCCTGGCTCTGCCTCCTGAGTGCTGGGATTAAAGGCATGCGCCACCACCGCCCGGCTTGATATTCATTTTGTGTTTGTGATGTCTTCCAATTACAATGCATTTATCCACTTGTCTACTGGTTGATATTTGTGTTGTTTCCACTTTTTAGCTATTATAAGAAAAGCCACTATGAAGACTTACATGCAAGTCTTTGAGTATTAATACATATTAATGTTTATTTTTAAACTCGCAGAAGTAGAAAGGCATGGTCAAAAGTTTGGTACATATATTTAGAATTTCAACATATTTGGAACATGTTTTCTTAAATGATTGCAATATTTTTACATTTCATCAACAAATCTAGCAGAATTGTCATTGCTGAGATGAAGTTAGCCAATAGGCTTTGCATTTAAGCTAATCTCTTCATCAATATCTATGCAATTTTTAATTTAGACTTATAATTAACTCAATTTTAGTGTCATATTGTATGAATTGTTCTTTGATTCTGCATTTATCCTCATAAACCTAGCAAGAATATGCTTTCATATATTTTCATATTATGAATAAAATTTGACAGTTTGCTTTTTAGCAATAAAACTTGAGAGCACAAAGAAGTTAACACCGGCAATGATGAACTATCATGTATTTTAATCCTCCTCAACATTATCAAGTATTGACAAATCATGTTTTTATCTGTGTTCCTGCCTATTTCTACATGTTCCCAAGTTACCACCAAAGTTTAATCATTATGTCGATAACACACACACACACACACACACACACACACACACACACGCACACACACACAGAAAGAGAGAAGTCTCTAGCAATTAGGTGTTGTTACTTCATACATTTTTAAAAAGTGACATATTTGTACATTCAGCATTAATTTCAATGTTTTTACTGTTTCAACATTCCAGAAACTTCTTAAGTGCCATCAAAAAGGACTGCTTCTCTTCGTATTCAGTACCATACATATTTTGGGAAGTGGCTAAATTTCTATAATGGACTCCCACATATGTTCAATTCTGCCTGGTTCTTTTATACACCAGTGCTCATATCAGTTCATCCACAGTGTTTGGTACAAAAATAATTTTTCATCTCATTGGCATTTAATATTTTACTGTAGAAACATTCCACAATTAATTTACACATTCTTTTGTTTTGGACAATGGGATAGACACTTTCATTGCTGCTCTCAATAGCCACATGTTGTTTTTAGTTTTATGTCTGCAGTTATTTTGATCATATAAATAAAGATGAAATTTCCTAGAGATTAAGTATACAAAGGAACAAGTTCAGTAGTAACTGACAGTTGCTATAAGTGGTTATATCAATAATATGCAGGGATAGTGCATACGTTCATATCATATAATATTATGGACATTAAAGAGTAACCCATTATTTTTATCCTAAAGTATTTCTATTTTTTAGTCACTGGAAAATTGGTATCATTCTACTATCAATTGAAGTGTCATTTATACTTGTTTTATATGAATGACTTCTGTGAACTTACTGAATTCTGAACCCAACTACTGAATTTCCAGAAAAGCAGTTCTAAGACTAGATTTGTAAATGACCAAACAAATCAAAGTTTTTTCCCTATTTCCTGATATTTCAACAATGTTTTTAGGCTCCCTAGAAACTGCATTTGGTTTATTTTACTACTATTGCATCAGTTTGTGGAGAAAAAAAGGAACTAGCAACAACAAAATAAAACACTCTTCTAAAGACAGGTACATAGATGTACAAAAAGTGTGGTTCTCTTTCCTTCTATTACAGTAATCTTTTTACAATTTCCTTTAGCCTTTTCATTACTGTTAACATTTATTCTTTCACAGAAAAAGTGCCTCTATGGTGACAGCTAGACAAAAGTAGAAATCCATTGCTATGTAAGTCTTCAAGCTTCAATGACAAATCAATACCACATCTCTATGAAACAAGTATACCTTAACAGTATTTCACAAAGGTCCTGACCTACCCTATCTTTATGTAAGTTTAAGACCAATCCAACAGACATATAGATCTGCACAAAATCTTCCAAGGTCAGGAAATATCACTGAAGCTTTGAGATAAGTTCATAAGAACAAGAAATAGGCCTTGGAAATTTTACCACCTCATTTTTGCCTATTGAAAGAAGCACATGCCTGACTAATGCTTTTAGTTTCGTGACTTGAATAGTACACCTAAACATATCTTGTACATATCTATTATTTAAAAGTGGCTATAATTTTGTGTGTTCATGTCTCTCTCTAGGTTTTACGTTTATTTCTGTTAATTGTCAGAAGTCTGTGAACAACAAATAGACAATTGTACTCTTATGTGTGATTTTACTAATCACTGCTTTTTGTGAATAAATATTGCTTGTGAATGTTGAGTAATGAATAGCTAAATTGATTTCAGCTAATAAACCAATTGAGGTTCCCCGAGGTGACTGAGGAGCATAGGAGTCAAATAGAAACAAATAGAAAGTCTGATTTACGCATCTATAATGTAACTAAAGATATTAGTAGTTTAAGAAAAAGTCACCTACCCATTTCTGATGTATGGTACACCATCTCTTCAATCTATTGCAAACCAAAAGAAAAAGAGTAAAAATTTTTTCTTTGGAATGCACTGATGCTATCAAGTACTAACTATTTTTGGAGGTGATTGTATACAACAAAAGGAAATTGAAATCAGAATGTGCCATAATGAGAATGTGTACTTAGTTTATCACATGCAAAATACACCTATTACAGAAGCAAATGTAGACAATTGTACAGACATTACAATATTTCTGAAATGTTAAGTTTAGCATCTAACATTTAGTATACCAAGTTTTCCTTAAGTATTAGATAAGTGTTATGCGGTATTTAGAATTGAACCTTTTTTTTTTAAACTCTTCTAGTTTATCCTGTGGCTCAGATCTACTCTTAATTTTGTGTATGATAAGAACTATTAAGTAGCCTGTTTCCATAATAACTAGTGGATTATTACCCTGATTACACAGCATCATCATCCAAAAAACAACAAAATGAAGACCCCTTGAGCTGTATGGCTGAATCAAAGTGTTTACATAAGTCATTGAAATATGTACACTTGGACTGTATGCATATGTGTGTGTGTGTGTGTGTGTGTATGCATGCATGCATGCATGCATGCATGCATGCATGCATGCGCGCACGCCTGTATTTATATATTCCAAAATACATAAATAAATTGTACCTAGTGTTTATACTTTTATTTGTTTGTATGTGTTCAAAGATGATCATTTGAGATTGGATAACTAACTGGTGTGCTCTTCCCTGGGTAAGACCACCTCTCCCACTCTCACTATTCCTTAGTTACCTGTAGTTCTTTGTGGAGGGTTGAAGCCTTATGAACATTCTTCCTGCCCACCTGAGCATGTCTATTTTCATTAAGCTTGTTCAGTTTATGTCTAGGCAGCCATGTAGTCCTCGCCTCTCATCCAGGAAATGTCTCCCTACAACAGATGGAGAACATTATAGAAAACCACAACCAATCAAAATGCAGAGTTGTGGAGCCCAGTCCTAAATGATATGTCTACAATACAACTGCTGCACCTTAGACTCAGTGATCACTGCTAAAAAGTGGGTGGAAAGATTGTAGGAGCCACAGGATTATGGAGTTTGTCATGAGAGTACAGCTACAAACCATGTGAGCTACAACAGTGATTTGCCTAAAAAATATACTAGCACAACATTGGCACAAATATTATGGGAGTAACCAACCACATTTTGCTTGGATTGAAGACCCACTCCATGGGATGGAACCCATGCCTGACACTGCTGGAGTGGCCAAGAACCTGAGACTATATAGGTCATGGGGCTAGGACAAAACCTAATGCTGTTATTCTGCTCAAGAACCAAAGCAATAAAATCTATCTTAGTAACATATTGCTATACTCATATATCAGTGTCTCACTCAACACACATCAGAGAAGCTTCTTCTTGTGTTAGGAATTAAAACAGTGACATACCACGGGACAATGTGTGCAAAGAATGAGAGACTTTGAAACACTCAGTCTTAAAGGAGATATCTTTCTCAAACTCCTCCCCTCAAGACTCAAGAATATATGTCGAAGAGGAGCTGGAAAGATTGTGTGAGCCAATGCGTATGGATGAATCAAAGGAGACAGTGTTTTTCAGACACAACAGGACTGATGCTCGTGCCCATATGAACTCACAAAGACTATGGCAGTAAACATAAAACCTGTGGATATTCCTACAAGAATAGGTCCCAATACAAGGCAGGGAATTGTATAGAGGGCTGCAACACCTAAACAAAAGCTATTTGTCATTAATACACACTGGAAAAGAGAAAATACGTTTTCTCTAATAGAGTGTGTCCCTGAGGGTATCAATCACACTCCAGTACCAGGTCAACACAAGAAAAACTCCATGTTTGTGTACTTTTGTTGTCTTATTTTTTGTTTTGTTGACTTTTTGTTTAGGTTTGTTTTGGCTTTCTTTTTTTGTTTTTCTTTTCTTATTTTGATTTTTGTTTCTGTAATTTTGTGTGATTTTATTTTATGTTATTTTATTTTTGAGAAAGAAAGAACATAAAGCTGAGTATGTAGGAAGGTTGGGAAGTTCTGTGAAGTATTGGGGGAGAGGAAAATCATGATCAAAATATATAATGTGAAAAAAGTCTTTAAACGATGTAGATACATATGCTTAGAAATACATAGAATTTTTATATAAGTACTTAGTTACATTATAGTTATGTACTTAATTACATTGGAGTTATTAAATAAATTAAACTTATCAAATATATTAAAATATCTGTTATAGGAAAATGTAGCTCCTTAGAACATAATAATTCCAAGACAATAATTCCATGCATTTAGATTTCTGGGTGAGGAAAATAGGTCCTGAACATTAAAGACCAAACAATTGCTGTACTTTTCTTTCTGAGTTTATAGATTGCTTTTTCAGATTCTTTTTATCAATAGATGAAACATGATTAAGTTCCCATATGAACAGATGTGATTTCTGATTACTATAAAGACAGTTTTTTTTCACAGCTTTCTCCCCTCTCCCCATTTTTATTGGTTGAATGAACTTTCTATGTCCAATCTTTACAGCCATGAGCTGGATAATTTCAGCTTCTGTATCAGTCATGTCCTTAAGTCACTATGTGGAGCAAAGCCTTTCTGCTGACATGGACTTTCTTTATAGGGAAATATAAACTTCTGTTGTGTTTGAGCCATGATTTCAATTTAAACCATTTGCTATAATTACCCTACTCTAACAAATGTGATACTGAGTAATCTACTGTTCATGCAAACATATTGACAAAGGCATTGCTGTTGTTCTTTAAGAAGACTCCAACCTAACAGTACAACTGACAAAGAAGTAATGGCAGTATTATCTGAAAAGCCATTTGACAGTGTGAGAAATACAGTTAAGCTAGCAGCCTTTCCTAGAGAGGGAGGCTTAAGAAGAGTCATCTTTGAAATATTACCTAGAGACTATTTACAGAGTCTTGGGTTAAGCAAGCAGGATTGGGCACAGCACCAGGGCCTAATGGCTAGGAGTAGACAAACTATGACCTTTGCATGCAAGAAAGTATGGGTTTATTTGAAAAGCAATCAATAGACACTAGCTTTGAAAGAAGTAATAGCTCTGTTTTTGAGATCTAGAATGGACAAACAGAATGAAGACAGACAACCTGATTATAAAAATTTCAAATAATTTCCAGAAATAAGTAATGGGAAGCAGGGATGAAGGTCAGAACTTTTTAGCAGGAGATGAGGAAGCATTTGGCAAGAAAGTAGACCTCTATATAGTGAGGAAGTTGATACAATAGCTTCAAGGTCTTCAGCTTGGGCAAGTGGGCAGACACTGGGGGTAAGCCCTGTAAAAACCAAGTTAACAAGAACAATAAAGAAAAAATGATATAACAGCTGGGATCAGATGGGGAAAGAGTAACTGTGCTGTTAGCATCCAGAAGCACCATGTCAGGCCTAGCCCTTTTTTTTTTTTAAATTTTATTTTACAATACCATTCAGTTCTACATATCAGCCACGGATTCCCTTGTTTCCCCCCTCCCACCCCCCTCCCCTTCCCCCCAGCCCACCCCCCATTCCCACTTCCTCCAGGGCAAAGCCTCCCCCGAGGACCGAGATCAACCTGGTAGACTCAGTCCAGGCAGGGCCTTTAAAGCATGGTGGGAAGCTCAGGCAAGATCAGGGCAGTAGTAACATAGGAGAGAGAGCAGGTTCAAGAATTGGTTGTTTGCGCCACGCCTACTGCAGAGAATGTGGGCAGAGCAGGATCTGCCTCAAGGAGTTCCTGCTTTATGAGCACCCTAGAGACTTCAAAGAATATGAAACAACAATAAGTAAGTGGCAACATTTGCCAATTCAAAGCGGTCATATGGAAGTTAAGGTCAGAATGAACGGGTTGAAAATTAGTTTGGGACCAGGCAGTGGTGTTGTATGCCTTTAATCCCAGCACTCAGGAGACAGAGCCGGGTGAATCTCTGTGAGTTCTAGGCCAGCCTGGTCTACAGAGCGAGATCCAAGACAGGCACCAAAACTACACAGATGAACCCTGTCTCGAAAAACCAAAAAGAAAAAGAAAATTAGTTTGGGACTACTGTTGTGCTTAAGGAACTTAGCAATAAAATGACTCCTAAGGACATTGTGCTACAATCATAGATCACTGCGTTGCTCAACCATTATCAGAGAAGCTTCCTTCTGCACTAGATAGAAATGAATACAGAGACCCTCAGCCAAACAAGTGTGGGAAGAGTGAAAAGCATTGAAACACTCAGTCCTGAATGAGATGTCACTTGCCTCCAATCAGGGTCAGGGAACCCTGTGAAAGAGGTGGCAGAGAGATTGCAGGAACTAGAGAGGATGGAGGCCACTGAGGAAACAAGGCCTTCTAAACACAGCAGGACTGATGCACATATGAACTCATGAAGACTGTGGCAGCATGCACACACTGCCTGCACGGGTCTAGGCCTGATTGGGTCCCAGCACAGCGAGGGGCAGTAGATAAAAGCCCACGTCAGTAAGCCAAAAGCTATCTGCAACTGATAATAACTAGCAGAGAAAAGATAAGCTTTCTCCAATGCTATGCAAATCACTGTTAAGGTCAGGTCCCATGCCCAGCAAGAATGACTAACAGCAAATGAACTCAATGGTATTTTTGGAAGGTGTCTCATAACACATAATTCTTTGTTGTTTTTTTTGTTTGTTTGTTTGTTTTTGTTTGTTTACCTTCCAGGTCCTTAGCATATATACTACAGTTTCCAGTTTTGTGTTTTTATGTTTTCTGTGTGTGTGTGTGTGTGTGTGTGTGTGTGTGTGTGGTGTGTGAATGCATGTGTCTTTGCATCTATATATGCTTCTTGAGCTTTTTCTTTGGATCTTTTTCTTCTGTTTGTTTTGTACTCTTCTGGCTTATTTGCTTTTCTTTTCTCTAGTTTATGGATTTGGGTTGGTAGGAAAGTAGAGAGGATCTGGGAGGAGTTGGCTGGGGGCGGGAGAACTACAGATAGAATAGATTGTTTGTAAAAATCCACTTTCAATTAAAAGAAAAAAATTAGTTTGGTAGAAATTGAAAGAAATGGAAGCAATAAAAACTTTCAAGAATTTTTGTGATGATAAAATTCTCTAGTGAAGAAATTCTAGGACTGAATGCTACTTGAGTGTGTTTGTAAGTTGCAATTTCAAAACTCATCAGTCTCTCAACATCCTAAATGTGTCTAGCATTTTGACAGTAGTCTCCAGCTTATAAAAAAAAAATCTATGTTGTTATTGTGAAAAAAAAAAAGAAATAAAAAGGACATGTTTCCTCCTTGATATGGTGGAGGAGAAGGTTTATTGTAGATAAGGGAAGGGATAGTCAGGAGAGACATTTGGGAGAGTCCAGAGTGAGCATCACCCCGAGCCGGGCCATTTGAGGAGAGGGTGGAGGGGAAGGGGAGACCAGGAGACCAAGAGGCCAGGGGGGTGAAGGGTGCACAGAAAAAGGCCAGGTAACCAAACTAACTGGATGATATAGAGAAGCACAGTTCAGGGAGGGGCATCCCAGCCCTTGGACTAGAGAAAGTTTAGGGTAGGGGGCAGGGTATGCCAACCATATCCTGTAGCAGGTAGGGACTAAGGGATGCTGAGAGAACTTGGTGGCCATGTCTGCTTTGATATGTTAAATAGGCTCCTCAATTAGCCTTTTGTCTGGGGTTTCAGACCTAACAATTATAAAGCTCTCAGCAATCATTTATTTATTTAAATCTTTCCCAGTGGCATGCACTTATTCCCATGCACTTATCCTGTAAAAGAACAACTAGTTATTTTCCCTAATTATTTCTCTTATTTGGGAACATTGCTGATTTCCACTCATTTAAATTAACTACTAGAGCTAATAAAATGTTAACTGAAAAGATTTTAGCCTTCATGTTCCATTATAAATCTTACAGAGACATCAAGATAAAAAAAAAAAAACCTTAATCAGGAAGCAGTCAAATAGAAATTTACTCCTCACAGATTAAAGAAAACTCTTACAAAAACAAAAAAAAGTATATTACTCTGTAGTATTATAGAAGAAACAATTGATTGCATTAGTAAGAAAATCAGCCAAAGTTTCTGTCCTTTAAATTATTAAAGCTCTCTTCTTTGGTTTTCTATGTTATTAGACGATATGGTTACTTTACCTGAGCATGAGAGCTCCAGGTTTTTGTTTTTATTTTTAAACAAAAGAAACCAGTATAAAAGATGTCCTTGGATGCTGACTTTTGTGTTTTACTTTGATATGAGACAGTAAGTAAGAACAAAATGATGTGAGATTGTCAATATTCTTTCCTTCACTACTGGCTCCTTCCTTTATAAATTTTCGATGATGATGAGGATGAAGTAGGCTATAGAAATGCAAACAGATCACCCTTTGTCTTCAAGATAATCATACAGAAAAAGTGAAAGCAAGCAAAGAGACTGGCAAAGAAGAAGGACTTTAACACTGCCAGGGACATATGGGATCATAAAAGAAAGCTCCAGAAATCACAGGTCTCTGACTAACAGTTTTTACTTTATTGTTAATGGACACACCATTAAAAAATCCCATAACTAATGATATAGAAGCCAAAAAGAGGTCAGTAAATAATTTAAAAGAATTGAAAAAAAATTACTTACCTGCTTCACATTCTCCATTTGCTGTGGATCAAAAAATGTTACACAAAACAAGCAAAATATGACAGATTTTCAAGGAGGCAAGCTATAAATTTCTTGACACATTATTTGATGAAGGTAAATAGTGCTATTTTCTACTTTATTAACTTCATGTGATATGCACTCTGATCTTAAAAATGTATTATATTTGGAAGAAAAAAGAGATAGCTTGCAAAATCTCTCTTTCCTATAATTTATTGGGCCTCACATGACTGCTGTTCGTCTTAAATCCAGATCTATTAATATTATCTAGTATTTGGGTAATTGGATATATCCTGTTTTTTTCTTTATCTGAAGAATGTGACAAAACAAGATGAAAATGTCTCTTGAAGGGCAATAGAACTCATGAATCATCCGACAGATAAATCAGGATTTGTTCTGTCTTATTTTATTTTGGTAACAATCCGTATCTATACAAAAGACTGTCATTCCCCTTTTTCTGTCACAGTTTTTCTTCTTAATTTAACTTCCAACAATTCCTAATAGTATATGGGAATTTGACCTTGACATTGCTAATCTGGACTATGTTTGCCTCGACTTTATCTTCATTTCCTACTTAGCAGGCTAAGTCGACTGTGATTAACTAGACAAAATAACCATTTAAGCTATGTTCTTGAGCCTAGGCAGTTGATTTACCGCTTATGTCCCTGAGAATTAATGCACAGGATGTTCACTAACTCTACTGAGTATGTGCAGCCCCGCTACTTAGTTACTTAGTAAGGATACATAATGTGTTTTTCATACAGGACAGATAATTTCTCTAGATCAGTGGTTGTCGCTGTTTACTGTGTTCTGCAGAGATCCACCCTTGACAAACGGTGCTTCTATGAACAACGTGCTCCCTGACATCCTTAGGCAGGAGGATGTGTAATTTCCTCTGTGAGCTTCCTATTTCATACTCATTCACAAATGCCCATCTAAATGCCTGCTTGCAGCATGCTACTGGAAGAATGAAAGCGATTTTTGCTACTTTTTAAAAACAGAATACAGGGGTTGGGAAAAACAGTGGTAAAATGTTTTCCCTAACGAACTAAGTACCACCTCCCTCTCTGCACTGTGAGGTTGTTGCAGCCCTAGACTTCACAGCTGACAACTGCAGAAATGCATTGTATCTAAGCCTGTAGAACCGAAGCTTTTGAGTGGCCATTTCCTCAGAATTGAAACATTCCCACCTAAAGGGAGTGGGAAAGCTCCTGAGACTAGAGGCCAACAACCTGAAATGTCTGCAAAGCTGAAACTTATGAGATTCATGCTCACTCCCTGAAGTTACAGAAGTAGTAAACCATTTCTGGGGAACAGAGAAGAGGCCTAACTGTCTGGAAGAACATCAGCTACTTAGAGAGCTTCCTACAAGTCCTGCATAATGCTCCTGCGTCATAGCTTCCATGGTCACCACCTGAGCTGGGGCCAGCTTCCTTGTGACACTTTTCATGATTCTCTAAGGAACCTTGTACCTATACTCTTGTAATTAATCTCAATAAACTCATTGTTTTGCCAATTTGGACTTTGATAGAATCATTAGTTTAGTCTGTCATTGGTGGCTTCTATGAGGTGAGTTATATCTTCCCAGAAACTTTCACCTACCATTTGAATAATAACAAAATGGTTACTTTAATGGCCCTAAAATAGAACAAATACTTACGAAGTTGGTAATACCTTATACTAAGATGTAGAGAAAAGTAGGTGAATTCAATACTCAGTATGTGATTATACCCATATAGAAATGATATGCTTTTGTTCTGGTTATATTAAAGATTTTAATGACTAAAATGAAGAACACAGACCTCACCAACTTTGAAGAATCCGAGGATGTCATGAAATTGATTACTAAAAGCAAAAGAAAGTAACAAAAATTGTTTTCTCTATATAATGGGATTTTAAATGCTGTGGGAACAATAGGCCTGAAATTAGGGATCAACACATGCATTTAATGTTCACTACAGTTACTAGGCACTGTGCTTCATTCTAGTTCTCTGCATAGAGTCACAGTAAGTTAAATGGAAAGACCATTTAGAGCAAGTATTGTCATCCTATTAGATATACAAATGTGAGCAAGAAAGACAGTCATCTAAAGAGAAGAATCTTCCTAAGAGGTTTTAGCAATTTCCCAAGCCCTCAAAATTGGTGTGCAAAATCAGTTACATGAACATCTTCGGGACATAAAAGTCAATGCCCTTTGTTTGGTTTCTGAAATGGAGTTCATGATCTATTACCAAAACTAAGGGTGAAGCATCATTTTGTATTAATGTTTTATGAGAGACAGAGAATAACAATTTTTGTAGACTTGGGATGAAAGGGATGTGGTTTTCCAAAGTGGCTGAGTTGACCACTAATGCTGAATTCCTCTTTCATAGAAGGAAGATGGACACAGCATGGGCACAACAGTGTCAAACAGAAGCAACTCTAGGGTTAGTTATCTTTTGGGTGTTCTATTGCTGTATATCTCCATTAGATTGAACCAAGAGTTGGCAAACTATAGCCTGTGGGCTAAAGCTGGCCCGTAGTTTGTTTTTATATTATCTGCCAGCTAAGAAAGCTGTTACAGTTTGTAAAGAATTTGTGACAGAAAACTTATGCCTCCTGTAAAGCATGAAATACATACTCTCTGGTTTCTTACAGGAAAGGGGTTAGTATGTTCAGTCTGTGAATTAGATGTCCATTAAGTCATTTGGACTGTATCTGATGCTTACTAAGGGTTACTAACAACCTGGATCAATGTTTTAGCTGGTGATGTATCAGTGAGAAAAAAAGTGAGCCAATAAATTTAATATTTAGAGACAGCAAATTAATAAGTTGAATGAGTTATATAGGATGACAGACATTAATAAATGGTGTATGGGAAATAGAGCCATCTATGGGGACTGGATAGTGCTGGAGGATAAGTGGGATGTTTATTGAATAGAGTGGCTTGTGCTGATTTCACTAAAAAGTTTTCATTGATGTAGCTTTGGAGGAGGTGGGGTAGTCAGGTCTGTAGGTCTTTGGAGGCACAGTATAGCAAGCAAGCAGGTAGCCAGAGTAAAGAGCCTGAGGTGAGATCTTCTAGTCAAAGAAGATTGAGAAGGATAATTAAGAATTGACTCTGTATGTAGATCATCTATGTTTAAACACTCTGAGGCATAATTCATCTATCAAATGTTTATTTTAAATCTTGGCACAGGCCAATCTATCTTTATGCTATTAAATCTGCCCAAACTTAATGAAGTATCTTGATTTCTGATTTAAAATGTTATTCACAAGTGTGCTGACCTAGTAATTTCACTAAAGTGCTCAGTTCCTAAGGGGGTGTCAGTATGACAAGGCATAGATAAGAATTTTAAACTGTCATAATGTCTTGTGTAGCAGATAGTACAATATAAAAGAGATAAGCAAATGCAACATTGAAAAGTAGATACTCGAGCATATTATACATGAGGAGAAATGTATCATTAAAAAAATTATTTAAATGGTTTAAAATAATCATGTGTGACTGACTTACCATGTATTGTAGGGGAAGCTTTTAACCCTTCACTGCCCATTCTAACAGTTCCTATGGCTATGTGACTATTTTTACTTAGAATTATTAAGGTTCAACAAAAGTAAACACCCTGTACTTAGGTGGACAAACTATATTTCAAGTGTGCATTAGCCACAGTGGCTACTAGTTACTGTATTGGATGATGTAACTCTTGGAATATTTCTATCCAGCTAACAGGATTCATTCATTCATTAATGTTCCCTTCAATAGAGTTATCCATAAAATGATATTTAAGAGAATGTCACTAAGCACCTGGCATTGTGAATACAGCAGAACGAAGATGCCTTCAAAGTTATGTATTTTACCCAAGGGAATAATACATGAAACAAACTGATTGATTAAACAATTAGTACAGATACTCTCTTTACCTGTTGTAAATTAAGGTGAATGGATGGATATAATATAAATTATGAGGATAAATAGATGAAAGGTAGTTACATGAACATTTTTCCAGTATTAAAACTTATTGTAGCAATTTTCTTTAAAGTTAATCTAGTGCTATCTTCTTTCTCCAGATAAACAGCACATCCAATTTGATATGTCAAGTATTGCTATTAAAACTAGTTTGTTTTCTCTTTATCTATTTCTTACTCTCCGTTTATTTTGTTTTTGTAATAAGGTAACATTTAAGTTTTTTTAAGTATTTTTTTTTATTTTTAAGTTTACTAAGTATTAAAAAAATAACTGGCCAGAATAAATACCAAAACACTGTACTTACCTGAATTTAGTGTTTTCTTTCTTTCTTTCTTTTTTTCTTCAAGATAATAGTGTGATTTCCTTAATTAAGAGAAGATAATTTTAAAGCACCATAAATGAGGCCAGCAAAAGAGCAGGAAGTAATTTTGGCTCTGAATTAAAGAAATATAGGTTTAAATGCTTTATCCCTGAGGATTCAAAAGGCAACTAAGCAAAGGATAAACTTCAAAGCACCAACCCATAGACTGTGACATTCTTTGAAGAAACCTAGACATTGAACAATGGCATCACTCAGATATTCCAAAGTCCTTCTTCTCTTACAAAATTTGAGGTGGATCAGAAAAAGAGGGCAAGTCAAATTTTTCAAATGTGAGAAAATTGAATGTAGAGGTCGTGAGATTTGTACATAAGATTACACATTTTAAGAAAGACCACAAAATAACATCGAAGAACTCAAGCTGGAGAGGATTTTATTTTAAAATGAATCCTAATCAAGATGAACAGAAGCCACAGCTTAATGTTCTTAATTTTCTTTCTCTGACCTAAACCTAAAAATAAATAGTTTAAATTTGTAATGTTAGGGAATTACAAAGATTGCTCATGGAAGGATTTTGATTGTATGCAACAGAATTCAGGAGCTGGAAACCCAGGCCATCTCTTGGTGTATTAAGAAACATGTTTACATGATAGATAGCAAATATTCTGAATCCTGTTAATGTGTATGAGAAAGATATTTTCATATTAAATGTATATTTAGTAAATTGAATGTCAAGACTAGGATGATGAATAACCTGTCCTGATGTTTGCATTTTTCAAATTTTAGATAATAAACATTTAATGATTTCACACCCAGGAGTGTGTTTAGAACTGAAAACACTGTAAATAAAAACTTTACTTTTTATGATGTATTTGTTTCTGTTTTTGCATTTGGCTCAGTGGAAGTATCTGAAAGGGTTCACAACATTCATAAATGTTGAATACTTCTCTGGTGTTCTATTGTAATACTGAAATAGATACTGCCATACCATTGGACCCATTTGTAGGAAGGCCTAAAATGTCATGTTAATAAGTTCAAAGGTCCCTGAAGGGTAGTCTTTGGAACACATGCTATGACATTTTCATTAAAATCTTATTGAGCAGAAAATAAATTCTGTAAACAGTCATTTGTTGATTTCTCCCCAAACTTCATACTTTACCCCTTTTTGTTCAGTCAAATGTAGCTAGAACATACGAAATTCATGACATGTTCACTGATGTTTGCTATCTCTATGCCTCGGGTCTAAAACATTGGGCAAAGAAGACAGTTAATCAGGAAAAGTAAGTGTGAAAAGAAAAGATGAAAGAAAAACAACAACAGAAATCCTTATAGTAGGCAGTCTTCTCCTCACAGGTCTACAGTGAAACTTTTACAAAATGTGCCGCACAGGAAAAGATGGCAGGAGAAAACATTGCCTTACTTCAGGTCAAATAATCATTTTTGCTTGTAAGTTTTGCTTTCTTCTATAGAACAATCACACAGCAGAGTATAGTGATTTTGCAGCCAATTGAGTACACCAAAGAGGCATATTTATGAAACCTGATTTATGTTGCATACTTGTAAAACTTCATGAAGCAAGGTTTCACCACCCTCCCCTCAACCCTGAAGACAGAAAAGCTGTCAAAGGACTCTGTGGGCCCCCAGGTAAACTAATGAAAGTTTGAGCAATTTTTTTTTTGTCTTGGTATCACACTTAGCTTTTTCTTATCAAGTTTACTGCAAAGAGAAATGTGGTATCTGTGGAGAAGATCCATAAAAGTTTTATGGCTTCAGTTCATGCCCTGATTCTTTCTGTGGTGAGTAAGTACATTTTTCATTAGCCAATCCCACAAAGAGATGAGACCGTCTACATTTGAGTAATGATCTTCTCTATATAATCTCAAACTGGTTTTCTTTTTACTTCAATAGCCAATAATTATTTATGAAGGTTTGCATAATTATCCAAGGTCATCCAAGAGTTTGGTCATGTTGTGACCTTCATAAGAATATGTAGCTCTTTGTTATTGAAGACATTAGCCTACTCTTTCTTGAGAGCATATCATTTTCTCACACATTTGTGGGATTTACTGTTCCTAGTGGTGACTCTTTAATCCCATCCTTGAATTTGACATGGTCGCCGTAAAACACATAAGTCAAGTATCTCTTTTAGATGCAAAAATCATTGCAGATGGATGTGATGAGATGATTTCAGAAAGGATACAATTACATAATAGGTGATTTTGTGGAATTTGCTGATTAACTATGTGCAGTGTATATGTTTTTCTTATTAATTGCTTCATTTCAGGCAATTTTATAAGAGTGTAAAATCTTCTGATTTCACTCAAGACTAGAGGAAATACTTATTCAGAGTTAATGAGGCATTGTCAGTCCTTGGCCTGTCTGCAATTCTTCAAATGCTGAGAACAGTCTAGTATGGGAATCATAAAGCAAAGTCTCTATGTAACTTGGACTTCACAATCAAATAGGATATTCATTCCTTTCATAATACCTGTGCACAGCAGCTTGTGTTGATGGTCTCGAAGCACAGTAAACTAACACATTAAGGTAAACAGATGTTTTCTCTATTAACAGTATCAAGCACCTGGCTGCAGGCCAATTCAAGTCTGTAGAGTCATTCCACTGGCCAGCAGGTTAATGTGAAAACTGACTAAACACTCTCTCCTGCTAATCTTCCCATCCTGAAGATGGTGCTTCTCCTCTGTATGATTCAAGGAAGGATGGAAGGCAGCAAGATCATTTTAGAGATTTAATTAATTCTTGGTTGCAGTTTATTCAATTACCTATTTAAATTATAAAATGTTCAGCATCTGAGATGCTGGTCTCTAAACTGAATATGATTTGGAGAATTAGGAAAACATAGAAATAAATTTTCTTAAACACTAGATTCAGCTGTGGTATCTAATTTAATCTTTATTTAAAGAACCTCAATTCCTGGGAGACCATGAAACTAGGTTGCAGGCTGCCTCCTAAACAGTAAAGGAATGAAACTAACTTCAGCTAACAATAAGTGGAATTACAATCTTCTCACATATTATATATTTTAGTCACCATTATTCTTATCACATGGAATTGCTTTAATTTGATCTTTCCTTTAATGAGAACTCCAGAATAATATGAATTTAATATTTATGCTGGATTTTTGCTCTCCATCCAGTCTAAATTTAATTGAATTAAAACAAAACTAATAATCTCTTACAATATTATTTTTAAAGATATAAAATCCTTAAACATGATTTAGAAAAAATGATTTATTCATTAGCATTTGTGATAAATATCTACCTCATATAATTTCTTTATGTTCTTACTTTTTAGTAAATCCTCTACCTGTCAATCATTTTATTTATGCTATCAGGCTAGCTATACATAGTGCATACATCAATGCCAAGAAAGGCCATCTTTATACAAATATGATTGCTCCTTTTGGTCTATAGTTATTTACCTATTATTAACCTATGGGATCTTTATGTGGCTAAACTTAAAGAAAACATATATTCTCTGAGTTTAGGAGACCATAAACTTCATGTTTGACTGTAAATTATATTTCAAGGAGTCACCTTATTGATTTTCAGAAGAGTATGTGGTCGCCTGGTGGTGGTGGTGCATGCCTTTAATCCCAGCATTCGGAAGCAGAGCCAGGTGGATCTCTGTGAGTTAGAGGCCAGCCTAGGCTACCAAGTGAGTTCCAGGAAAGGCGCAAAGCTATACAGAAAAACACTGTCTAAAAAAACCAAAAAAAAAAAAAAAAAAAAAAGAGAATGTGGTCAACTTGGAAAACCAGGTTATATTCATATATTTGATTATATATAATATATATATATATTATATATATAAAGATATGTGCTCATATACACATGCACGAGCAAGCAAGAGAGAGAGGTAACAATAATAACCAATGAAGAAGATGCAATGTGAGAGGTGAGAGGTGAGGATCATGGGAAGGGCTGGAGGGAGTATACCTGTGTACCTGGGAGGCACTGGAGGGAGGAAAAGGAGGGTGGAAGTGATGGAATTATATTTTCATTTATAATGCTATTTTTAAAAATTTAAGTAAATTCGATGTACTTTAAAAGTGCATGGTTTCTAACAGCTCCATAGAATGTCTTAAAAGGGTCAAATAACCTGTAGGTACAGAGTAAAGGATGCACTGACAAGGTGTGATACCTAGTGAACAGAGAGCTACACATGAGTAGACTGCAAATCCTGAACTAAATACTTACTATTTTTTCATTTGCTCTAGATTTGCATTACCAAGCACCTTTCGAACTATCACTGGCGTGCTTACTATGTGTCAGGTGCTGTAATTGCACTTCATACAATATGATGAGGAATACTGGCATGGTTCTCAAACTCATTGAGATCTGGTCTTGTGGGAAAGCAAATATAACTGGTAACAAAGAAAATTAAGAGAATTAAAATTGAATGGTATAATCAAAAGCATCACATTAGACTTATGTAGATCACTTGGTATTGATGGAATACAGAAAAAAGTTTCTAAAGTAGGGACACTTAGACTCAATTCTGATAGGGAATAAGATACTCATGTTGAATATGGGAAGGTGCGTGAGTAAGGAAAGAGGAAGTGGATCTCTAGCTCCACAAGGAGAAAGAGATATGCATGGTGAAAACTGAGAGAAAGAAAAGAATACACTCTGTAAGATTATTGTATTTTTCCCCTCAATTTTATTCATTCTTTAAGAATTTCATACAATGTATTTTGATCATATTCACCCCTCCTCCAACTCCTCCTAGACCCCACCCACTTTCTTGACCAACCAACTTGTATCTTCCTATTTTTTACTGAATTCATTTAGTTTAAATTATTTGTTTTATTTTTGAGATTATAATATAATTACATTGTTTTCATATACTCTCATATACTCTTCATTTCTTTCTTTCAAATTTGTGGCTTCTTTTTTTTACTAATTGTTGTTACATGCACATATATTATATATATACATATGTACATATACATCATACATTACATATACTATTGTGTGTAGCATGAATCTTAGAAGGTCTTATTAATAAAATCAAACCTGAGGCCAGGTATTGGGGTGAAATGCTGGATGGTCAGAGAAACAGAACAAACCACAACTAACCTCACCTGGCCAACTTCTCAGCTGGTCTTGTTTCCTCAGACTGGATGCCCCGAGCCCTCATCCAGAATAGGTCTCAGCTGAACTGCTGCTCAAAAGCCTGAATGCTTAACCAGCCCAAATGCTTCTCCAGGCCAAATGCTTCTCCAGGGCAAATGCCTCTCCAGGGCAAATGCCTCTAGTTTCTGGTCCTCACGCTTTATATACCTTTCTGCTTTCTACCACCACTCCCTGGGATTAAAGGTGTGGCTTTCTGGGATTAAAGGTGTGTATCACCGTGCCTGGCCGTTTCCAATGTGGCCTTGAACTCACAGAGATCCAGAGGGATTTCTGTCTCTGGAATGCTAGGATTAAAGGCGTATGCTACCACTGCCTAACCTCTATGTTTAATATTGTGGCTGTCCTGTTCTCTGACCCCAGATAAGTTTATTAGCATACACAATATTTTGGGGAACACAATACCACCACAATTGTGTTTGCATATATGTATTATTTGTGTGTACAAAAGAAAGAAAAACATCAAGTACCTTTTGTGCTGCCTATCTACAATGCTCCGTGGAGTGTTGTCATCCACCAGGGGCTGCACACTTAAAACCAACTCGCCCTCTCCCAGCAGCTATCAATTGCAATAGTTCTTCAGCTAGGGGTGGAATTTTCTCTAAGCTGGAGTTTTCTATTTTAACTACTCAAGGTCTTGTGCATGCTGTCTCTACTGCTGTTAACTTATCCTTGCAACTGCCACGTTGTGTTCAGAAAACGCTGTTTCTTTGAAGGCGGCTACTTCTCACTCTTACCATCTTTCTACTCCTTCTTCTGCAACAATCCAGGAGACTTCAGAAGAGAAGTTCTGATAATGTCCTAGCTGAGAAACCTGAAGTCTTTTCTCTGCACCTTGACTAATTGTGGGACTCACATCTCTGTCTACTCAGTGAGTAGATTCTACTGCAAAAAAGAGGTTTCTGAGATGAGGATATACAAGGAAACTGAGATTGGGAAAAACTTAGATAGTAAGCAGAGGGTGAGTTCAAAAAACCTTCCTCAGCTGTCATGCTCTTACCACCAAAAATATATTCCTGAAATTCCCTAATATGGAAACAGTGACAGCTCTTACAATTGTAGAAATTGCTATTTTCAGATCTCTGCGTGATGTACAAATATATAATCTCCTTCAATGTTGGTCTCTCATTTATGTAGGATTATTTATTTCCCAGACAAAAAATGATCCTGAAAGTGGGAGCCCTCGATGAAGGGTCAGTCTGATCAGATACTTGTCAGGATCTGTCTCAGGATATAAACTTCTGACGACTTTTTGAAGCTTCATATGGTAGAAAAAGCTTCGGAAGGTTGTTACCAGGAACAACTTAATGCAGACACTATTTCTATTCATGAGCAATCTCCCTCGTGACTCAGATATCTCCCAAAGGACCCACCTCCTGACATTGCACATGAAGATTAGGAATTCAGCCTCCAGATATAAGGGGTTTGGGTCACTAGCAATCAGTTCTTTGGTTACAGCTATGTTGGGGAAGTATTTAGAAAGAGACCCAATCAGATAACAGAGATGTAGAATCAACACAGCCAAAAGGCAAGCTGTTGGTTGAGGCTTTGTCATTAATTAATGTAATGACTGTAGATTGTACACCCTCTAAAAATCTCAATTTCTGTACAAAGAAACAGATGAAGTAAAATAAAAATACCTTTACAGCTCCTTTTGTTTGGAATTTTTTTTGAGGACAGCAGTTTGAGTTTAGGGCAGAAAGAGGTGATTGGTTTAGAAACAAAGATAGCAAAGTCAGATGTCAGTTTTGCTTGGGGGAAGGCAGTTGTCCTGAGTCTACTGATCAGGAAGTCATGGAGTTTCCAGACTGGATTAGTGAGCAGTGAGCAGGTAGATAGAAGTATTGATTAGGACACTAGTGATTAGCCAGTAAATTATGCGGGACTGAATTTAAGTAGCCCAACAGGAAACTTTTGGACTGTTTCAGACAAGACAAACCAAAGCCGACAGCTCATTTCCTGAAATTATGTGAGATGACTCTCAACTGTACAAATGGACAATAATGGCTGTTTACTTTGTGATCTGAAAATAAAATACAAGAGATGAGATAAGGAGTTCTGACATTTTATGGTTCTTTGGAAAAGAGTGACTAAGGTCCTGAGACTTGGACTGTTCTTTCATTTCTTTCGTCATTTGGAAGTGGTTGGTAAATACTTGACAGTTATAACTTGGCAATGATAGTAAAAGAAAGTTGGTAATATTTAGGCATGAAGGTCTGGAATTAACTAGGTGGGTTTATGTCTAATGCTTCAAACATAATACTCTGGTAATATTTGACAGGTCTTATTTCCATATTTGCAAAAATTAGCAATTACAGATCTAGAGAATCATGATGAAAATCAGCAATGATGGTAGCTGTGGGATGTTTCCAGCCTCTTGCTCTCCTGCACCCCAGCTATACTGGCTTTACTTTCATTGTTTAACCACAAAATGCATGTTCTGCAGTCACTGCATTTGTGGGAAATGCTGTAGATTGGCACACTCAACTCCTTTTCTCTCTTGTAGCATGACTTCCTTTAAAGCAGAAACAGAAATGGTAGAGTATAGTTCTGGATTCAAATAATCTAGCACACCTGAAACTTTATCTCATCACATGCATGATGCCCATTCATTAATTTAATTTAAATACTTTATTATATTCTAGAAGAGATATCGGAATTTTGATGTATATAATAGTGCCTTTAGATTTCTGTATGATTATTCATTAAAATTCACTAATGACTTAGTGGAAATCTAGAATTTTTCTCCAGGCTAAAGGTAGAAAAGTCAACCAAACAGACACAGTATTTCCTGTAATATCACTTTAATCATAGCTTCCTAAAGTCCTTGGAAACCTGGTTTCTTAAACAATTCTCATAAAATAAGGATAATCATGAATAGCTATTTGGTTTAATGTGATAAGTGTAGACATAGTTATTAAAATTTACAAAACACACAATGATAATTAGGGGTAATCAGATTGCTGTGAGTATTGTTCAACAGTAGTGTCCCCTTAACCTCAAATAAACAGATTAAAGATAGGAACAGAAGATAAGCTTCATCATGTTCTGAGAAAATTAAAGATGGAAGGAAAAAAGCAAAATGAAAATAAAAAGGCTGAACATTGTGCCTATGTCCGTAGGGGTAGAGACAATCTGTTTGATTATATATGCAACTGTCAGATTTAGCTTATTATTAACTGCCTGCTTCTTAGAATCAATGATCCATGTGACAAATTTATTTCTACTTATATAAGATACTATTTTCATAAATATTAACATAATTTACATATTTTCTTATTTATATAAAAATAGGATAATCAGCAAAAAAAAAATAAAATATGTTTTAATAAAACTTTAATTTTACTCTCTCAAAGTAGAGAACAGTGTTTTAAGAATCACATTCTTTGGAAATAGAAAGTAACTTGTTCTGAAAAATATTTGGATTATGAGATTAGAGAGATGGCCCAGTAGGTAAAGTGCATACAACTCAAACATGAGGACCTGAGTTCAGATCTTCAGTGGCCACATAAAAGGCTAAATGTGTCACTGTCGTTCCAGCAGTAGGAAGATAGACAGGGGAATCTATAGGTCTTGCTGACCAGCCAACCAAGCAGAATAGGTGAGCTCCAGACTCACTGAGAGACTAGGTCACAAGCAGTGATAAAGGAAGACACTCAACATCAATCTCTAATTGCACATGCATGTGCATATGGACCCGCACTCCCACAGGGACACTGCTTACCCATCTCCCCATACATATACATGAATACTATCTGAACTAATTGAAGCTGTAAGGATGCAAAGAAAGGACATTATAACATCCTCAGGAGAAGAGGGGTACATGACAGAGTTCACAGAAATAAAAAAGAAGCAATCAGTGTAGCTAGAGTTTTTCTCTCCAGGTTCTGCCAAGCCCAGGCAGTCCTATAGCCCACTTATAAAATAAACATACAGACGCTTATATTATTTAAGCTGCTCGGCCATTAGCTCAGGCCTACCATTGTCTAGTTCTTACTCTTATACTCAGCCCATTTCTGTTAATCTATATGTGGCCACGTGTTCTGTGGCTTTTTATCAATCAATCATCCTCAGCAAATCGGTCAGATTTATTTTCTTTCTTTCTTTATTATTTTTCTGTCTTGGCATAGTACGAAAACAGTCTCTTATTTGCTCTATTTTCTTAGACTTCTAGATATAGTTGTTCTACCTTATTTCATGTTTTATTACTGTGAAGATATTTTCTTGAAGTCTATAGACACAGAGAGAGACATTAAGAGGTCAATCAACTCCTTTAAAGTCTAAGGGTCACTCAATTAAAAGACTAGAATAGACCTTTCTATCTTTGCACTTCTGAGAAACTTTTTACAGTGGTAATCATCGCAGAATATGAAGCCTGCTATGATGGTGACATCACATTGTTGCAAGTCACATTTATTCATGTGATTTAACTGGCAAACATTTTCCCAATTAACTCATCAAAATTGAAACATTTTGTGCTGCTATCTTATACCATTTGTCTGTCATTTAGTCGTTGAACCTAACTGAGAATTAAAATCCACATTCTCTATCATGGCTCACAGGCATAATGTGGTTTTACACTGGCTAAAACTAGGACTATATCTAATATAATCCCCTGCTCTCCCTGAAAACGTAATCATCATGCTTGCCTGCTAGGGAAGATCATTTTCTTGTGGTTTTGTTTTTCTCTTTGCTGAACTGGAAGTTCATCTCTGGATGCTCACAGTGCATGCTATGTCATGGGCTGCCAATCTCTCATGTGTATCATGACTTACATGGGTCTTCCTTCTCTATTTTCTTCCGCCATGTCGTCTAACTGCTTTCAATGTCTTCAGTGCTTCCTGGCCTGGTCCTTATTAGGTAGCACAGGTTGACCTGCAACACCAGTCCTACAACGTTAGCCTCTCAAGTGCTGGGACTACAGGAATAAGCTGCCACATACCTTATTTCTCATTTCTTAATATGTTTTGATGAGTACATGTTATTTTTGCACATAGTATAAAAAAAACCTTCTATAGATACATGGGAAGACATTATAAAAATCATGGCTTTATAGAGTTTAAATCCCAATGCAGAAAGAGAATCCATAAAAAGGATGAAAAATATGTAACAATTTATTAATGAGCATGGAAAAATAAATGAGGCTAATTGCTAGCAAATATTGGATAGCCAGGGAAACTCCAATTTAAGAATTATATTTGAGCTAAGACTTGAAGAATGTGAGGGAGTAAGCCATGTGGTGCATGACAGAGTGGCTTCCTCAAAAGAGAGAACAAGTTGGAAAGGCTCTGAGTTGGGGGTCCACCAAATGTGGACCAGAATGACAGAAGAAACCATCACACATACAGCAATGAAAGACAGGATAAATTAAGAAATAGATAAATTAAGAAAAATTAGTGGGAATCATATAAAGCTTTAGAGAACATCCTAAGCATGGATGTAATTACTCTGAAGAGAGAATTTTGAACAGAGTTCACTTGACTAAACCAAGGTTTTTATCTGGATGTCTTATTATTCTGTTACTTGGACTCTGAAGTTGATCCTGATAGTAACTTATGAAAAATTAAGAGGCTCTTGTGGTGAGACAGTGAAAAGAGAGGAACGTAATTTTGCAAGATAGGATTTATATTTAAAAACATATAGATATATGTGGGAGGTAGAGCTAGGAGATAGAATAACACTTAAGGGAAACATGAAAATAAAAGATGGCTTTAGGCAATTGAAAGTAAGCTGCCACATATTGAGACTGAGGTAAGAAAAGGTTGTGGAAGGCAGCGTGGTTATATTACATTGGGGTATACCCAATAATTTACCTGTCCTTATAAGAAAGAAATAGGATTGGACTTATCCACCTACTTGGAACCTATGGTGTCTGTGTGATTCTCTTAAGCTAAAATTGTATGGGTGAAAGTCATACTGTTGTTATAGTAATGAAGAAAGCCTCCCTTACATACAGGTTCTTGTATATAAATACTTGATCCCATCAAGCTTTGGAAGTTTATGGAACCACTAAAGAAGGGAAGCCTTACTGGAGAATGTGGTAACTGGGGACAAATAAGTTGTATAGTCTTGACCTACTTCCTTTCCTCCCTCTGCTTCCTCTTCTGTCAGAATGTAAGGTGGGAGTCCCAGCTGCACACTCCTGCTCCTGTGGAATTAGCTGCTGTGATACCACCCTGCTATGACTGACCAGTTCCCTTCAAACTGTAAAGCATAATAAATCTTCTTGCCTCATTCTGTAAGTTCCATCTTATCAGTATTTGATCACTGGAACAAGAAAATTAACTAAAAGGATGCCATTTAAAATGGATGCCTTTTTCCCTTTTATTTTCTTTTACATACCAACCACAATTTCCCCTCCCTTCTCTCCTCCCATTCCCTCCCCCTACCTCCTTTCTAACTCCACTACCTACTTTTCCTCCCTCTCTCTCAATTCAGATGGGGTAAGGTCTCCCTTGGGAATCCACAAAGCATGACATATCAAGTTGTGGCAAGACCAAGCTCTTCACCACTGCCTCAAGGCTGAACAAGGCATCCCACCATAGGGAATAGACTCCAAAGAGTCTGGTCTTCCCCAGAGAAGAGCACACCAATTGGTTGTCCAATGTTAATGGTTAGTCTTGAAAATATACATGTGGTTAACGTTATACAGACTGAACAGGTTATATTTAAGAATATATATATGTGTGTGTATGTGTGTGTGTATGTGTGTGTGTGTGTAAATATAAACATGCAATAACAATTAGTGAAAGAAAAGATCATCTATTTGAATGAGAGTGGGGAGGAATAAATGGGAGGGCTTGAAGGGAGTAAAGGGAAGGGGAAATGTTATAATTATGTTATAATCTCAAAACAATTACTTAAAAATATGCAACATCTTTCAGACTTGGTCATTAAGTCCAAGGTAACATGTCTATGTAATTTCTCTTGAGCTTTCTTTCATGTATGTGAGTAACTGTGATTGTTAGAGTTCCTCCAATATATGTGGAAAAGCCAAAAATGACCTTTCCTTTTGCTGGACCACTATGATTTAGTGACTATTTACTACTGCCACATCACATAGCTTATTTTGATGGATATTGGTAGAGAATGGCAGAAGCTAAAGTTTGAAATTGTTATGTTTGCAATGCTATTAGATATATGACTGTAAATATCAAGATGGATATATCTGAATTTTGAGAGACAAGACTGTGGATATGGATTTGGAAGTCATCAGGAAATAAATCATTTTTATAGCACAGGAGCAGATGAGATCACTAAGAATAATGTAGGGAGAAGAAAAATGTCTGAAACCTGAGCCGGAGCAGGGCTATCTTAAAAGTTTGACAAGGAAAGAATGAATTTGTAAAGGAAACATTGAGGGATAAAGTAATAAGGTAGCAGATTGGGGCACTATAAAAAACCAGGTGAAAAAAAGTAGCACAGAGAGAACACAGTAACAAGTTGTGTCAAAGTCTGGGATGTGTTCAATATGATGGGCAGTAAGAACTTACTATTGAACTAATAAAAGGGAAGTTATTGGTGGGCTTCCTAACATAAATTCAGGTGGCATTGTAGGAACCAAATCTTACCTAGACCCTACTTAACTGTTGCTACCTGGTATTCATTTATTGATTCATTTAAATTGTGTATCCTTCTAGAGTACTGCTAAGTCTTTCATCGTTTGGGTTACCTTTGTAGTTCTATTAGGTATAATAGTTAATCATCATTTGCTGAAAGAATGATTGAAAAATAAAATGCCAAAGGAAATTAAATGAACAAATGAACAAAGCATCTTGAGAATCACCAGCAAGATCACGTAGCTGCTCCATCATATCCATTTAGATGTTCAATAACTATTCATCAATGCTTTCTGTAGAACTGAGATCTTAATTACTTAGAGCCATATTGCATTCTTCTTTTCACGTTTATAACAGAATTTGTGTTTCTAGCATAGAACTTTTAATGCTTATCTCAAAGTATGCTCACAATCCTTTTGAACCTACTCCTCTAGGAATCCACAACCAATTGACCAATTGATTAGATTCAACGTCATATATCACTTAGTACAGTTATTGGAAACATCCTTTTATTGATTACTCAATGAAGAAATCTGGGGAAGATAAAATAACAATTCTCCTGAGGAGTGGGGGTGTTTTTTCTTTTCCAAAGAAAAAGAATTGTCCAAAAAAGTAAGAGAAAATTAGAAACCTACAGACAAGTACATCGGAGGTGACCTGGGATGATCCTAAGACACAATTAATAATGGTTAGAATTTTGGATTTCGTCTAAGTGAAACCAGAAGTCAAAGGAAAGCTTTGAAGTGTGGGAATAGAGGAATGGAGTTTTGAGGAGGACCATGTTGTTGTTATGGGCTGATTATAGAAGTACACAAACAGAAGCAGATTCCAGGACAAAGTTGTGAGGTGTTCCCAACCACTTAGGGCAGAGAATAGAGGAGCTAAGAACTACTATTAGAAGAAGGTAGGCTTGTGTGCAAATCTTAAGAAGTGGCTAGATTCTGAGAAATAATGCAACTGTTTGAGAATTGGCATTTTCCCCAAACTTGCACTATTTTAAACCTACTGAGTACCTGAATACTAGTAAACAAATAACCACATTCATCCCATTTACTTAGATCTGACAACTATTACTGTCTGAGTATGTATATAAATCTCTTTCTGAGTATGCATATGAATATAAAACATAAACACGCACTTAACATTTTCCTCAACTCATTTAAAAATAGTTTGTAAAAACAAAATCATCACTTGGTACTCTTCCATACTTCATAAAACAGCTTTTAAGGAAAGGAAAAATAGTCTATGTAAAAATAATAGTGAAAATATTTGGATGTCAGAACAGGCAGGATTTCCCGATGAATGTTTGTGAATTCTATGAAAAAGTCAGAGTCAAAGATTATTCCAACGGTTTTGGCAGGCATGCCTGGATGCACGGAGATGCCATCTACATGGACAGAGAAAACTGCAAGAGAAACTGGTTTTGATCTTAGGACATTAACTTCCTGCCATTCCTGTCTAGACATGGTTGGGACAGGCCATACTCTAAAGCCCTGGGGTGTGAAGAGTTCCTTGAACTCAAGGAAATCCTGTCAAGGGCAGCGTGAAAATTCAAAACATTGGAGTCTCAAAAGGAGACGCATATCATTGGCTGCCAGCCACAGGATCCCCTACTCTGACTGCACAGAAAAGAGGAACTTCTCAAGTGAAACTGAGGTTAAGAAGCGATGTGCAACTATTTCAAATTCTCTGTTTTTCCCCCACTAACTACAAGACTGGATTTTAAAGTTGCTTTCCATCGTATGACTAAAAATGGTTGCGAGAAATACCTCTGCTAAGTTTTTCATGAACGGTGGAATAACAAGAAAGAAAGCAGGGGTTTTGGTTTCCTCTCTGAGTGTGTTTGGTCCTGTCAGATTGCTAGTCCAGCATCTTCCTCTGGTACTGTGGATGATGGAGATGACTGAAAATCAAACAACTGGATTTCATTACAAACAGAAAGGGAAGGTAAATAACATAGTCTCTTGCCCAAAATATTCTCTTATCTCACCCCACAAAGCATCTTCCATTTTTTCCACCTTGCTTAACCATTGCACAATCAAAAAGTCCATATAAATTAAATCATGCTGTTTTTTGTTAGTTGCACCTAATGTCTATGATTTCTTTTTTGTTGAGTAAGCATGATATACATATATCATGTTAAGCTAACACACACACACACACACAAAACACAGAAACACACACACACATTCACACATATTCAATAAAACTCTACTTACTGTGATTTATCCTTTGAATGGACAAGTAACCAGTTGCTTTAATTAAAATGTCCTATGGACTGAATCTTTATAGTTCCTGCTTATTTTGAAAAAAGAAAGAAAGAAAAGAAAAAAGCTACCATGTGTACCTTGAACAGTTCTTGGGGGAACCATACATATTTTCAATTTTCTTGGGTAAATACCTAAGAGTGAAATTGCTGTGGTGTAAATCAAGTGTGTGTTTAACTTTCCAACAGACTGCCAAATTTTTTTTTTCAAAATATCATCTTTAAATTAACAGCAACAACAAAAAAATTGTGCAGCATTATCACTGGTAGTTACAAATTTATGACATCAAACAAAACCAATTATGAACTTAGTTCTTCATTTCCAAAATGCTGTTATGTACACAGAGGAGAAGAATTTTGGTTTTGGATACTGAGAGTATACGCTCTTTCCCAGGAAAGCACACGTATGTTCCTGATGAAAAGCATTTAACACGCTCTGTGAAACCCAGAAATCTAGTTTTCATAACAGAAAACAAAATTTCACTAAATCACATAAAATTCAAGAAATGTTGCACCTTCCGATGTGTCCAGGTAAATTATCAGTTGTTTGAATGACATATGTTTGTTCTGGGTTAAAAACAGAAGTCCCATGTCCACTTAGAGCACTCTTGCCTGTCAGTGGCCATTGGGGGTGGGATGCTGACTGCTGGACCACCTGTATGCTCACTCTTTCACTGACCAACTATTCCTGTTTGTCTGCTGATAGAGTATTAGCAGTCCCGGAGGTAGGGGGCGGTAAATCATGCAATTGCCTTACAGATGTAGAATTTATGTCTGTGGCTTTTTCTCTATCAGATAAACTATACAACTTCCACCAGTCGGCCATACTGCTGCAAACCTTCACATAGCCATGGCTTTATTAGTGCAAAGACTACTTCTTCGTCTCCCTCTACTTATGCTCCCACATAACAAGAAACCCTTTCACATTACTAATATTCTGTGCTCAGCAGGATTACTAATATTCTGTGTTCATCAGGATTCTGCCAACTGATTAGGACACTTGACTTTGTGAATATCTTTCTCTTAAAATAAATATTTGCTCCACCCATGCTATAAGCAGATTTCTTTTGAATACTCATTTTCTCCCTCCAGTCATATTTGAATCAGAGTTCTGAAACCAATGATTTCAAATTAATTTTGAATAATTTGAGTAGAAAAAATGTACTGAATATGAACTACATTGCACTGAGATGAAACTTTCTTTCAGATGGCACAAAGTGGTTTCCTCCTTGCACTTAACTATTAAACTGGATATTCAAAAACAAATTACCCAATGGGATAAGTGTAACCTAAATGGTTCAAAGAAGTACAGCTATCAATAGACTAGCTGACATGGAAGGGGGAAGTCCCATGGAGCCCTATTGCTAGACAAAGAAATACAGGCAACTAAGGGATGTTGGGGGGTGGTGATGAATACAGTATTCTTCAGTTATAAGCATAAGTGGTCAGCCCTGAAAGTCATATACATACAAGTAACATGATATGGACTGCGCAGGTGGTATTATTATATTTAGGCATATTATATATATATACACATATACATAGCCTAAATTATATAGTAATATACATACACACACATATGAGAATGCTATTTGAAGAGCAAGGAGGAGTTACATGGGGGAGAGTGGAGGGAAATAGTTTTGCCACAGATAATGAGAGTGAAGACTGCTCCTGAAGTTCCTACCATCTAATCTCACCTGAATACCCTATGGTTTAGTCTGTTCGATTATTTTAAAAATTCAAAAACACAGTAACTAGAAAAGAACATAAAAATATTTTTCCTAGTTCTGAATTCTGAGAATCCATTATCAAATTTCTGTTGCATTAATGTCTGATGTGTGTTATCATAAGTAACACTTGGGTAGTATCACATACTGGAGGGCCAAATCAGCTTCCCTCGGTCTCTTATAAGGACAGCAGTCCCATTTATGAGGGCTCAACTGTTATGATTTAATTGCCTCACGGTGACTGTACCTGATAATATCTGTACTCTGGAGGCGAAGATTTCAACATGTGTGTTTGAAGAGACTTGAACATTTGGATCCTAGCACCCAGGAAGCTCTGATTCTGCTGTAGTCTCATGTGCGCCTTGGGAAGAGTTGCTCATTCGGGACAATGCTTGTCAAAATCACTAAAAAAACACCTCAGAAGTGTTTAAATAGCGCTTGTTATTCTAATGAAAGCAGTGTGCAATACTAAAGAGATTGGGTTGAGGACGAGGACTGCCTGGATGTGCCTAGCACAGCTATATGCTTATGTGATTTCAAGAAGTTACCTAAGTTTTATGGAACTAAATGTCCCTGTATCCGGACAAAATTATCAAAAACAGGACTCGAGAGAGGGCCCAGTGTTGTTGCCCTTGCAGAAGGCCAGGGGTTTGATTCCTAGCACCCATATGCTGGCTTATAACTATCTACCACTCCAGTACCAGAAAATCTTATACCTCCTTCTGGGTT
Organism: Peromyscus nudipes; assembly: GCA_902168325.1. NCBI lineage: Eukaryota > Metazoa > Chordata > Mammalia > Rodentia > Cricetidae > Peromyscus > Peromyscus nudipes. The sequence goes on from CABHPH010125088.1 coordinate 41,043, forward strand.
CTGTGGGCACCAGGGATGCTTGTGGTACACAGATGTACATTCAGACAAAATACCTATAGACATAAATAAAATAATGGAACAAGAAAACTATATCTATAACACTGAAACCTTAATCCAAATACTTATGCATATAAATAGCTTAGAAATACGTTGGTGTGGGGTGAAGGATAACTAAGTAGGTAAAGTGCTTGACACTTAAATATGAAGATGTAAGTTCAGTCTTCAGCCCCCACTTCAAAATCGCAGGTGTGATGTCATGCACTTCTAAGTTCAGTACTGGGGAGGTGGACTAGGTGATCTTTGGAACTTGCTGGCTAGCCAGCCTAGCCTACTCAGTGACTAATAAGCCAATGAGAGGTTTTCACTGAAAAAATAAGATAGACAGATTGACCTCTGACCACCACAAACGCTTCAGTAAACATACTCTCATACCCATATCCACCCCCAGCCTCCACCCTCCCACAGCGAAATGAGCTTATGTCTTGTAAGTGCTTAGTAAGGACTCTTTCTTTGTTCTTGCTTTTGTAAGAGGTCACCTGCATTCCCTTCCAGTGGCTTAGAATCACTTCATCTGTATTTCAAGTCTTTGATCTTTCTGATGTTGGCAAGAAACGCAGAACTGTGGTGAGTAATGCATCTGAATAATGGAAGCAGGAAAGAACTGGTGTTAACAGCAGTGCTGCTGTTACAGAACAAGTGCGGCTCTGTCTAGAAAACTTTCAAAAGGCATCTCATTGGGTGCATGTGATGTTCAACTCTAGGACTGCCAACGTGCATTCAAAGTTCAAATTGAAAACATGCAATACTAAATGAAACAAAACATCTTTCCTCTTTGGATCTAAGGAGAATCACAACTTTTAAAGAACAGAAAATGTAGAAATCTTAACATGCAATCATTGCTTCTATTTTGTCTTTAGTGTTCATACTTAGAAACTATTTTAGTCTAACAGTAGAAAATGTCTCACATTCATTCATCATGCTCATGTTTTGACAAATGGAAGCCATGAGGATTTTGTTAGGGGTTTCAGAGCATGTCGTGGGAGGCCCTCTCATTCTACTTCTGTGGGTGTTTTGTTCAGCTCCAGGCACTTGTTAGTGATGTTGGTACCTGGATTGAATCAGGTGAACCTTGGAAAGGGTTATATATTTTTTTTCACTGGGAATCATATTTTGATGTAATTCAATTGCATGAGTCTCTTTTTCTTCAATTTTGGGAATTTGGTTCTGGGATTTGTTGGCTCTATTTTGCAGTATACAGGTTCTGATTTGAATTTAGGTTTGGGAAAATGTTCATACATCTGCTGAAAGGCAGGCACGGAGCCAGGGCAACTGCTGGAAAGCAATTGACTTTTTGACAAAGAATGCTTGTCTCTGCTTCCACATAGACAACTGTATGGACAGAAACAGAGAAGGGAGTATGAGTGTTATGTGGCTTCTTATTTACCAGAAAGGGATTGTGTAATTTACCGGCATTTCCAAAAATCTAGCTGTGTTACTCGGTCTGCATGCATGGAAGTGGTTATAAAGCTGAGAAAATAGGCTACAAAGAGCAAAAAAACCAAGCATCTCTTGGCTTTGGCTGAATTACATGAAGGGGCGCTCTATGAAGCAGAACAAAAATGGATTTATGAGTGGAATAAAGCCAGAACCACATAATTTTACAAGACAAAAACTGAATGCAGAATCTACCATACTTCTGTCATATTTTTAAAGCAGCACAGACCAGAGAAGCATTATCAACAGTGTTATCCTAAGCAAAATACTCCCTTGCCTTTTGTGCAATCAAGTTGCCCATTTTAAATGAAATCAAATTTTCATGCTATGTATTTTTTTCTAAGTGTTAGATAGGGTACTATGTAAGTTTCTTGTTAGATCATTAACTGATGGCAAGGTATAGAATTTACTTTAACTTAAAAAATGATGGTAATATTGTAAATGTAGTGCTTAAATGTGTTGAAAGGAACGGAGTTTATATCTTTTTTAAAGATGTTGACTGGGATATAGTTCAAGAAATATTCTACTCAGAGACTCCTGAATATAAGGCATTTCAATGGCCATAGAGTTATGGGGGTATAAGGCTTGTTTCCTGTCCTAAAGAATACCACAAACAAATGAAAACATAATGCTAAACAAAGAATTGTGATGAAATAACTATACATACTCTGTCCAGAGACATCACAGATAAATGTTCAAGTCATCACACCTAGAATGCCACGCTGTCTTCCAGGGTTCAGTCCACAGTGTTTTGAACTTCATCTCTCTGAGCTTTCATTTCTTCTCCATCAAATGGAGATAAAATTGTGACATACTTTATGATGTTGCTGAGAACAATAAATCAGTCAGTTCTTCAGTGATGTTTAACAGTACTCAATACATGGTAGGCCTTTAAAATGTGTTTCATAGTAATTATCTTTATACTAATCACAAATCCATGGAGCATAGTGCAATCATTTTCTTATCTCGTGTCTTAGGCACCCATGATTTGTGACATAGTTTATCTGAGAAGTGAGATGCTGAAAACAAGCGCACTTCTATTTGTCCATTCCAGGCCTCTGAAAAGCATCAACATGGCATTTCTGTCTCCAAGTTCTACATTTAACTCAAATCTAAAAGTGAATAGAATTAATTCTTAACTCCTACATTTAACATAAACACTCAATATTTCTGCTGGAACACTTTTCAGTTAGAGTTAGTTTAGCCATTTGTAATCACTTCCTCAAATGACCAGATACAAATAACAACAAAATATTTCCTTGAATAAGAAAAGTCAGGCGGTAGGATATCCAGAGCTAATATAGAGGCTCAGGCCACAGTTAACGGTAAAGTATACCTTCCCTCCTATTCCTGCTACCCCATCACAAACACATTTCTAAACTTCTGCTCAAACATCTGCTTTCGTTCTTGCATCTTGTCAGATGATGGGAAGGAGAGTGAAATAAAAAAGGAGAATCAGGGGAAACTCCTCTAAATCTTGTAAGAAATTTCTCTTCCAATTTCCCAAGTATAATTTTTCTTATTTGTACATGTTGTTTATAAATTAGGTACATGGCTAGAGCCAGCCCCACAGTGGCTTTGCATCCAAGTTGCAAACTAAGGATATGAGTCTAAGAAGGCAGAAGAAAACAGAGCTTGGAGGAGCATAGATTCATCCCTCAGGGTTTGAATAGTGTGGAAGGAGAAAGACTCCAAAGTTGACTGCCACCTACTGGATACATGGTGTGGAACTCTTTTTAATTATTTTAATTTTTAAAATTTGCTTATATGTAATGCCTTAACTAAAGTTTCAAGAAGCAGAGCGTTTGTTCTGGCGAGAACTTGTAAGAGTCCAGCGAACTTAGAATGTACTTATTTTCAATGCATTGAAAGCCACTGGAGAAGACAGAGTATGAAATTGCTATCATTTGCCTATAGGGTTAACATGATGATTCTTACTGATAATACAAAGATACAAGGAAGGGACACAGAGAAAAAGTTGTGGAAAAGGGTAAGAAGGTTGTAAATGGGAACAGCATGATGCCAAAGGAGGTGTGAGAAGAACCTGTTTTGAACATCTAGTCGATGGTGAACAAATAAAACAGTAAGGTCAGAGAAATAAGTCTTGAAGAAGTTTATTCTGAACATATCTTGCTTTTTTTTACTATTTTGCTATATATACCACTAAGTTCCCATAATTTATGCCATGCACCCCATCATGTCATGCACATACAAAAGCTTAGCAAGAATTTTAAAATATTACAGAGCTTCTGTTTCAGTTCTACATAAATTCAAAATCCATCAAAACATATATTTATGTTAACTTCAGGCAAAATATTTTGAAATGGAAAGAGTAAGACTTCCTAAAAATGCAAATTAAGTTTCAGTTATGAGTTTCTTTATTCTCTCAGTCATCCTAAAATTATTTCTTTATGTGTCTGTGCATTACGTACATGTACGTGGATGCATGCATGTGTGCTTGGGTGTGTGTGTGTGTGTGTGTGTGTGTGTGTGTGTGTGT